>MIQA02000828.1:0-10117 GCA_001887855.2 Sclerospora graminicola | reverse complement strand
GCCCTTAGCCGGATGCCCGGACCGGCCGACAGGGGACATGGTCCGAGGGCCGTCGGATATATCTACCAGCTGCCGGACGGCGCCAGGCCTAGAATCAGGCCGGATGAGTGCGACAGAAGACGTGGATAGTTGGGCTAGCGGACTAGGCGGACAGGACGACCTCGGATGGCGGACGGCCGAGGGGCGGATTGGTCAGAAGGTATGGGCGAAGGGGCCTGAAGGAGGATGAGTGTTCTAGTGGATGAAGGAGGCACCCGGATCGGACGTGAAGCTGCCAAGGAAGTGCTAACGTCTGCGGCCAGTGAGCTCAGATGGATGGCCATCCGGCCGATCCGGCTGAATTCGGTGTACCGGCCGGGCTGGTACCAGCTAGGTTTGGTGTACCGGCCGGGTTGGTACCATTTGGGTTGGGTGTACCGGCCGGGTTGGTACCATCTGGGGTTGGTGTACCGACCGGGCTGGTACACAAAATCGGAGTTAACCGGGCTACTTCGGGTAAGACACATGACTGTCCAGCCGGGCTATTTGGGGTAGGTTACACAAAAGGGAGTATTGAATATAGGGATAAATCAGTATACGTTTCGCTTTCTTAGACACAAGTCGCTTTTATTGGTTCACAGCGGAGGGCTAACAAGGTCCCCTCTTGCTGCTATTGGTTTGCCCGAGGAAGGTTAAAGTAACCCACCGGAAGCCCCCTGACCGGGAGTCGCGGCGTTTCGTATACTCACCTCAAGTCGCCCGTGTTTTGAACACGGTATATTAAGTATTGGGAAGTGGTAACATTTTGGCTTTCTGTGGAAGATTGTGGATTATATTTGGATTCCCCTTTACGTACACGTTTGGATTTACCCTTCATTATCATTGGTTTGGCTGGCCGATCGATTATTCTCGGTCCAGCCGTCGCAGTATACAAAGTTCAAGTATATTGCCAGTCGAGCTCCCCGGTGACGATTTCCGCCCAGGAGCTACCCCTAGTCCTAACCCTCGTCTCCTTATTTGACGGACTTTACACTTTCGCCCTAGGGCCTATCAAGAGAGCGCAACCGCCAGTACTGACGGGTACACAAGGTGAGCTTTTAACATAGATCATCCAAGTCGTCACGACCAAGCGGATGGAAGGGACGGATCCAGCCGGCCGGATGCCGGATCGGATCATGACTCGGATGGACGGAGTAACCCGTCCGACAGTCAGTCGTCTGGGCCCCCCGTGATGTTCGCATCTCAGGAAGAATTTCTGAGAGCGACTACACCACAATGGTGCGCGTGCCCGGATCTGTTGGTGACCCTGGATATCACCGCGAGTCCCTAGCGGGCGAAAGACCTAAACCTGTCAAATTTGTTGACGATGTTGTGTCGGGTGCATTGGGGGAAGGCATATCGCCCCCAATGCTGCTGAAGATGGAAGGATGCGATGGTCGCCTCGGATTGGGGGAGTTCGAGGTCGACATTAAAGAAGAAGTTACTCCCCTAGAGGCTCCGCCGGGGGCGGATTACGGTACTGTGCCGGATTACGGTACTACTCACTGTAGTGCCGGCCGCTATACCCCGGCTGGAGCCGGATCGGGTTATGGTGCAAGTCACCATAGTCCGAGGAAGGATCATGGTTTCGACCATGATCCTAACAAACAAATGCATATTATGGATATCAAAGAAGAAAAAATTAAGAAAGAAGAATCGGAAGTCGGATACGACCGGAGTGGGAAGCCGGCCGGATCGGGACCAAGTCTCGATCCGGACCACCTACCACTATAGAGACCGGATTGGCAGGAATCAGATTATCCAACCCGCAAGATAGGCCGCGTTTTGAAGAAGACGAAGAAAATCTGGACGGCCTATCAACGGATACAGACCTGGAGCGTGCTTTCCATCATCACGAGTTGGAGCAGTTCTTGGCGGACGGATAAGTGCTGAAGATAACACGGCCGAAAATCCTAGGCGGATTGAAAGGTCCCGTCTCTCCCCCAACTCTCTCAGACGGCCACGTGTCCCTTATTAGAGGACTATTCGACCAACTCAAACAAGCCGGCAATAACACCGGCGTGTTCGACCCGAACGAGCTGTTTGATCTGAAGATGGACAAGTTGAAAGAGGCATCCAGCGCACTGCACGATCGCTTGGTACCGCTAGTGGGCTGTTCGCCGCCGTCAAAGAAGATGACTGCCACGACTGGAGTGGCGCCGTCCACGCCGCCGGCAGCAAGCAGACCGGCCGGGATACACTCGGGTTCTTCTCAGTACGAGTCTGCCCCTTCGGAAGCGGACTCATCCGACTCATCGGTGGGTATCACCCGTATGACGCTTGGCCCAAGGGGAGCAGCGCGTGTGGCGACGGCCATGAGACTTGGAGGACGTGAGGATCCGGATACGCCCGAGCGAAAGAAAGCCAGTCAGTATAGCGTACAGGCTTGGACGGCGACGGCGGATCCAGAGCCGAAGGAGGAAGACGCGGATGGGCGGATCAAAAAGGAATGTCGATCTGGCATCCCGGCCGCCCCCAAGTCGCCCCGCAAGCCGACCCCCAGGAGATCGAGCAAGTGCAGGATCACCTGCATAACATGTTTTCGGCGATGACGGAACGATACTTGGAAGAGCAGCGTCGGCTGAGTGCCAGCTGCGGCAGTCCGAAGTCACCGGACCAGCCGGCTCGTCGTCGGAGTCAGGCGTCCGAGCCAGTCCAGTACTATGCGAGGGAGCCGAGCGACGAAGACTTGGGGTCGGTGCAGTCCAAGCAGAGTGAACCCCATGCCGCCCCGCTGACCCGCCAGACGGGTCGCCGACCCGGACGGCGGCCAACGAATAGGAAGCTGTCTCTTAGCGACGTGGATATGGAATCCGTCAAGTCGGTCAAGTACCACTACGATCCGGATGACCTGGACCTGGGGATGGCTCGCCGAGCCAACATGGCCTCGGCCCAAGCGTTTGATTCGGACTCAGGGGCGATTACGAGGGTGCGAATGTCTACCACGTCCGAGCTAAAAGATTTCACTGGACGAGACACGGACGAGGACCAAGCCCGAGGATGGCTGAGCAAGACGAAGTCGGCATTTCTCAGAGACCGGACGTCGGACTATGAGAAGTGCCTGATCTTTAGAGATTTGATGAAAGGTCCAGCGAAAAACTGGATCCAACAGCTCATCCAGGAAGTCCGAGTTAGTTGGAAGGGATTGGCCGATGCGTTTGAGAACAATATTGTGGATCTGGAACGTCGGCGGCGCGTCAATATTTTCACACCAAGAAGCGGGCGGATGAGACCCCTCTGGAGTATCTCCATCGCTTAAATGTCGCTGGCATGAGGGCGAATATCCCGGTTAAAGAAGATGCCAGCCGGTCGGAAGCCGCTCGTGAACATGTGGAACATTTTATCGGCACGTTGGACGATCGGGAGCTGGCGGACCAGCTGGCGTTACTGCGATTGAAGAACACCACGGAGCTGGAATTGACGCTGCGCACCTACCTAAGAGCGAAGAAGCGAGGCCCCAAGGCGGCAGTTGGAACCGGCCGCTTCAAGTCCCGTTTTAACGCGGATCAAGGAAGTCGGCCGCCATCTACCAGGACGGCCCGAGCCGTCCGCATGGTCGCCCGAGAGTCAGACGCGACCAGCTCGGAAGAGGAGTATCAGCGATCTGGGGGCGAGTCCGAAGAGGAGCAGTACCGGTACCTGTTCTCGGCAGAAGCCAGTCAGCCATCCAGGCTGCCAGCCGGGTCCAGTCAGCCGAAGGGTTTTTCGGCTCGAACTGACCAGGATTACCCCAGACGCGAATGTACCCACTGTGGGTCCATCAAGCATGACGACCGGAGCTGTTGGAAGCGGCTGACCTGCAAGAAGTGCGAAAGGAAAGGACATCCGGCGGAACACTGCTTGTTTACTTGTAAGACTTGCGGGGAGGTGCACGAGGCGGGACTGTGCCCCATTGAAGAATTCTACAACCAGATGAAGAAGTGGTACGTCCCGACCAAGCATGCTGGAATGTTGCCGCCCGGGGTGGAAAAGATGTTAAACTAGATCGCTCGCCAGGTTGGAATCTGGTTCGAGCCGAGCGGTCTAGTGTTAGTATCTATGCATATGTCGGTAAGGAGGATAATCAAGAAGCAAAGCAAAGCGTAACCGACAATACATGTAAGTTTGACGATTACGTCATCCGGTCCCCGGGCAGCACGGCTGATCCCTTCCTGGTGAGCAGTATACGAACGGACAAATATTCTCGGTCTGAAGTGCTTATGGAATTGAATCTGTTACCCGGCGAGTCACGAGGTTATTGGAAATACCATTCACCGGATAAGTGGTTCAAGCAAGCCAAGGCGGATGGTAAAATCAATAACCAGAAGGCTACCATGCTGATTGACCCTGGCGCAGAAGTGTCTATCGTTGACACCACCTTTGCTTGTAAGGCGGGGTGTGAAATAGACGAGACGAAGCGGCAGGAATGTATCGGCATTGGAGAAAGTTCATACATGACCCAAGGAAGAACAAGAGTTAAGATTACGTTGGCTGGGTCTTTGGTGTATTACTTTACCGCCTGGGTAGGTAAGCTAGCCGGGCAGGATGCAATTCTGGGGATGGACTTTATGGTCCCAGCCGGCATACGGCTGGATTTATCGCATGGGACGTTGACGTTGCCGGATGAGGTGCAGATCCAGCTGGCCGGCCGGTGGCCCTTTTATGGTGCCCACGTCCAGTTCCTCATGTTAGGTCAGTTTGTAACGGTGCCGGTGGGAAAGGTGGTGGAAGTAATGGTACGACCACACGACAGGCGGCGTAAGTTATGGCTGACAAGGGGCGAGTGTTGGGTACCCTCGTTTGTCAAAGGGGATAGTCATCTCAACTCTATAAGCGTGACCAACATCTCGGAAAGGCCCCTCACCTTGCATGAAGACGTGATCATTGGAATGTGGCTGGCCGAGGACAAGGTGCCCCGCCGGCCGGGTTATGTCACTATTGGCTCAAGACGCTATATCGAGTGGCAAAACCTGGTCTTTCAGGCAACCACCGATTTGGTCAGCGAAGAGGAAGTAGTGGAAGAGGACCAGACTCCAATGGTGGCTAAAACCAGAGTACCGGACCCCTTATAGGATATTGACGCGGGGCCGGCCGTCGCCGGATCCAGCAGAACGTATTGGCCGAGATCTTGTCCCGATCGCTGAACTGGTTTTGTCCACCCCGCTGAAGACGGATGAACGACAAGATCAGGAGCAAAGACAAGGAAGAGTCACATGTCATCTCCGATGCCGGACGGTTTGATGAACAAGATGATACCGGATCGACCGATCCGGCCCATCCGGCCCATCAGAATTCGGAAATAGCCGGAGGCGGATCAACCCATCCGGCCGATCATAGCTGGAGGCGGATCGACCGATCCGGCTGACCCGGATCCGGAATTAGTCGAAGCTGACCAAGTCTGCATTCATGAAGGGGGCGAGCTGTATGCTGAAGGCATGGAGGATCAGATGGCGGTGCTACCTGAGGTAACCCCGTGCCCACCAGCGGTTACTATTGACGATATACAAGTGGGAGACCCGGATGTGAACACCCCGGAAGAAATCAGCAGGCTGAAGGATATCATATGGAAAAGAAAGCATCTGCTGATCGGCCCAGGAAACGCACTGCCTCCAGCCGCCCATGGGGCGGTATGCGACATTGATGTGGGAAACGGCAAGCCGGTTGCACAAAGATGCCGGAGAGTCGCCCCCCAGTATCGGGAGAAGTTGTCGTAACTTATCAAGGGATTGCTGGCCACCAAGATAATTCAGCCGTCCACCTCGCCATGGGCTTCGCCCATTGTAATCATTATTAAGAAGAATGGGGTGGATATAAGGCTGTGTATCGACTACCGGCTGGTGAACCGGCTGACTAAGCTAATGGTTTACCCGATGCCGTTGATAAACGACTTGCTGGAGGATTTGGATAAAGTTTTGTGGTATTGCTCATTGGACATGGCTAGTGGATTCTGGGTGGTCTCTATGACCGATCGTGCACGGGAGATCTCTGCGTTCGTGACGCCCTTCGGGTTGTTCGAGTGGAACCGGATGCCGTTCGGCCTGAAGATGCTCCGCAGATTTATCAACGGCTGATAGAGATGATATTTAGAGAACCTGACCCTATACAGGGTGGTGTAAGCCATGTCAAGCGCGGTGCTGTAAGGGTCTCATTTCATTACACTTTTGGACCCCGACTCTATCCGACTTTGGATTTTCGTCCACGGTGGGACTCGAACCCGCAATCTCCCGGTCCCGAGGGCAGGGCCTTAACCACTGCACCAAACGAGGTCGGTTCAACGGCTGATAGATAACGCGCTGTATGGACACTTCAAGATCAAGGCGGATCAAGATCCGGCTCTGGTCGGAGATGTGTTCACCGAAGGCGACCCGGACCCCGACCAAAAACCTTCAGTTTTGGGGCGGCGGTCTTACATTGATGACATTCTCGTTACGGCAACTACCTGGGATTTACTGTGTGACAAAGTGGAAAAGTTGATGATTACGTGTGAAAAGTGGAATCTTTCGATTAGTGTGGTTAAGAGTTTCTGGGGAAAGACTAAGGTGACCTATTTGGGCCATCAGGTTTCGATTGCCGGATTGGAAGCTAATCCAAAGGATTTTGAGTCCTTGAGTAATTTACCTTTCCCGCGGTCCCTAAAGGCTATGCAATCCTTTTTGGGCAGCTTGAATTACTACTGTCGGTTCATTAAGGATTTCACGGTCTATGCGGCGGTTTTGTATGAATTACGGGAGGTGGATTACCACGAGCTGAGAGAGAAGGATAGGCAAGCGGAAGTGCGAGCCGAGCAAGCAATATCAGCCAATGGGATGCCGTCTTGTCAACTATTTCGGCCAATGAGATGGCGCCCTTGTCGGCTCCGATTGGCAGCCGGCCGCCGAATTCCTGCGCGGCCGGCCCGGACGACCACATGACCCGAGCGATGGTAGCCTTTGGCATGTTGAAGGCGAAGATGGCAACTACACCGGTCCTGAAACATTTCGATGTTAATAAGGTTCCTGTGGTCATCATCTACGCTAACAAATGGGCCATCTCAGCTGCCCTTGTTCAAGATCATGACGGAGTGTACTGTCCTGTGACTTTCACCAGCCGGACCCTGAAGGCTAACGAAGTTAACTATGGGCTAGTGGATAAAGAAGTTTTGGCCTTATTGCGGATCTTGGATGTGTGCTATACTATGCTGGTGTCTCGGCCTATCAAGGTACTATCTAGACGGTCGACCCTATCATGGCTCCTGACGGCGAATGGAATTGACGGCCGGCTGGGTAGATGGGCGGCTCTGCTGTCTCAGTGGTCCCTCGAAGTAATTAAGTGTACTAAGGGAGAAGAGGAGATACTGGGCACGCTGGCTGCCAGCATTACCCCAAGGGCAGAAGTGGAGGAAGCACTGATAGCTATAGCGCCTCGGAAGCAGCCTCGACAATCCATCGTATTACCGCCGCGAACAGTGGGACCCACGGAGGAGCTAATGGTTTTGAGTTTTGACGGGTCGGCGAGTGTAAAGAAGTGAGTCGGGGCCTATAGTGCTATTGTGTGGAAGTTGCCCGGATGGAAAGTGGTCACGGCCGCCTCGGATTTCACGCCTGGCATAACTGTGAACGAAGCGGAGTACAGAGGGCTTTTACTTTGCCTGGATCTGTTGGCTGGCCGGACACAGGGGCGGATCATCATATGTGGTGATTCCGATCTGGTGATCCGGCAAATCACAGGAGAGATAGATTGTAAGGCGCCCCGGCTGAGACTGTTGAACGATCGGGTTATGTCCGCCCTGCGGAGATGGCCGGAACACGAGCTGGTACATGTCAAACGGGACTGGAATAAGAGTGCAGATCACTTGGCTACGCTGGCCATGCGTGACCAAGTGGGGGTAACGGTTTTCGATCCAGCTCTGTTATCAGATTTGACGGAGATCAATCGGCTGCCCGAAATTATCCATCCGGCCAACACGGAGGAGGTAATCCGGGTGGGCGCCGTCACCTGGTCGCACAAACGCCGTTCTTCAGCCGCTGGCTCACCATCTCCGGAAGCAATGAACGAAGGGATAGTGCAACAGTTACGAGCAGAGCGGATTCTCCAAGCGCAGGACGAAGAAGAGTGGATAGTGGATCTCAAGGCATACCTTAAAGGGGAAGTAGATAAACTGACCGCCGAAAAAGCTAAAGAATGCTTCAAACTAGCCCCGGATTACGAAGTGGATGAAAACGGGTTACTGTTTTTCTACCGAGACGCTGACCAGCCGGAGATCGAGAGGGATAAATCCGCTCGGCTAGTCGTACCCACTACCCTACAGCCGGATATCCTCCATCATTATCACGTGAGCTTAGAAGGAGGACATCAGGGCATCGGCCGGACATATCACAAGATTAAGGCACATTTCCACTGGCGGGGGCTTTACCGTAGCGTTCAGGCCTATGTGGGAAGTTGTCCGGATTGTGAAACAGGGAAGGGCCGGCCGACCATTAGAGGGCGATCGCCTGGGAATATACAGGCCACCTATCCTTTTCAAGTCATTGCGATGGATCATATCCCGTCCTTACCCAAATCTCGAAATGGGTACACAGAGCTGCTGATCTGGACGGATTTGTTTACCGGGCTGGTCATAGCAAAGGCCAGTTCCACACGTACCGCCCAACAGGTTGCGCAAAGTTACGAGGAATGTGTGTTCAGGCGTTTCGGGGCGAGCGAGGTCATCCGGCACGATAGGGAGCCCGGATTTATGGCGGACGTATTCCGAGCCTTCAACAAGATCCTGGGACAGAAACAGAGCGCAACTATGGCTTACCGCCCGTAGGCGAACGGGAAGGCCGAAAGGATGGTCCAGACTCTGACCAGAGCCCTCAAGATGTATGTGGTGGAGGCGGATCAGTGCGACTGGGACGAATATGCGGAGAGACTGGTTTTCGCCCTCAATTCGTCGTACGATCGGGTAAGGGGCGACACCCCTTTCTATTTGGCTTACGGATGGGATCCCCGATCCACTTTGGAAGCCGCCATACCAATAGGGTGCACCAGAAGCCGGGACAGAGACGCCCGTCGCTGGAGGATGGGAGTGCAACGCCACTATTCACTGGCGAGGGAACAGGTAAACGAACGCCTCCGACAAGCAATCAAGGACCGCGCCGATCAGAATAACGACCGAGCCAGAGAACACGGCATAGAGCCCGGTTCCCGGGTATGGCTGTATCTGGATCGGGTCAAGGAGGGCTATGCACGGAAGTTGGCTCATATGTGGCATGGCCCTTTCCGAGTAGCGGAACTGGTCGGGGATCATGCAGTCAAGCTGGTTACGGCAGGCACGGATTATAACGTTTTCCCGATAGTGCATGTGTCCAAGTTGAAGTTGGTTAAACACTTCCCGGACCGCCCGAATACGCACCTGACGGTGGAGAGCGGCCGGTTCGACTTTGACGAAGCCCTGCTGCCAGAGGATAGCTGGGACAAGCCGTTAGATCCGGATGAGTACGAAGTAGAGGAGATTTTGGATGTTCGGAATGGACGGAAAACCCGGTTTGGGCGGATCCATAGAGAGTTTCTCGTGCAGTGGAAAAATTGCGAGGAGCGGTCGTGGGTGGACGAGCTGGATCTAAATTGTGGAGCTTTAATGAGAGAATTCGATCGCCGACGGGCGAGCCGAAACCGCTTCGGAGTCATGCAGACCCATGAAGAAGGTGAGGCGGAGCCAGAAAATTAGACCATCTGGCTGCCGGATAGCAGGCACGGCCGGATTAATTAACACTAATCAGCCAATCAACCGGCGGATGGAAATTAGTCTGGTCAGAAGTGGGCCGATCGGGTGTTGGAGTAATCTTAGAGTCAGTATGGTGCCGGAGGGAAGACTTTGAGGGATCGGCAGGAGTGGTGAAGGCGGATGGATATTTCGAATTAGAAGGACGGACAAGTGGTTTTGACGTGGGAAATGAAAGAAAGATGTATTATCGAGGCAAATAGCCATAAAGTGATGAAGAGGTAGAAATGAGTAAGACTGGCCTCATGAATCATCCCTGACGAGTTTGGCGGAACTTGTTTCGGAGTTGGGACACGCGGAGGCCAGGGTGGCGATCGGGGTCCTGCCGGTACTGGTTGCGCCACGGATCTTGTTGATCGAGTTCAGCGAGCGAAGCTT
>MIQA02000827.1:0-29719 GCA_001887855.2 Sclerospora graminicola | reverse complement strand
GCTGCACTGTCCGTCAGCTGTAATTGTGCTTGTTCCGCTGTATGATCCCACCGCACACGTTCGTACCACTGTTGAAGTATCGGCTTTGAGATTTGGTATTTCTGTTGCAATTTCGTGCAAATATCCTGATCTGACAAATCAGCTTGGATCAACCGCTCTTGTTCCGATAAGGACAGTTTCATTACAGTGTCTGATAAAAAGTGTAACAGTTCCGTCATCCGGGGATCCCTCGACCGTAGTATCTGAGTGATCTCGCACTTCGGCCCGTGGTGAATCGTAGGTCCAGCTAATCGTTGTAATAGATCGGTATAATTGCCGTCCCAATCTTCAGGATCCTAGGGTGATTGATTACCGTAGCTAGTGATTGATCCATCCGAAGTAAGTACCAATTCCTGGGAAGAAGCTGGCGAGATTGAACTAAAATTCTCATCTGGGCTCGTAATCTGAACTTGTTGAGACTGCCCAACTGGCTTTCTGTTACCATTCTCTCCTTCATGTTCTACAGTGGTGTCCTTGAGACGCTCATCATCAAACTCCTCATCCTCGCTGTTATCCTTCATAGTTATATCCTCCGTCACTTGATACCGTTTCCCATTTAGGAGAGCTGAATAGTGTTGCCCACTATATACTAAGATCAACGGTCGTTGGCCATCTTGAAATTCCGTCATTTCAGCTGTGAGGTATGTTCTCATCTTCTCGTAAAATATACCCACTGTCATCGGGTATTCTCCACTCGTTTGAAATGTTTTCCCTTTGATTGATCTTGTTTCAGGTACTAAATGTGATAACACAGGAGCTCTCATCCCAGCTGGGTGACTTAAGACAAATATTTCCCGTTGAAGCAGCGTACTTAGGGTTTTTAAAGTGTCTGTACACCCCCATTTAGTCCGTGGAATGATTTCGTCGATTTTTGTGCTGCTACCCGCAAACTCCAGCAGGTATTCCTGGAACTGCTTTCGAGATTCCTTTGGCGTGATCTTGTCATCTGCTCGTCCTAATTCCATTAACGTAGGTTTCCTCGTGCCAGGAGGAAATTTCAAGTCGAAGTCTAGGAGCGCCCTAATAATACAACCTTCCTTTAATTTCTTCGCCATAGATTCCAATAATTCCACATTATCCCGGAGCTGCTGTGAACAGGCTAAAGCTTGACACACCGCGTAGACCTAACAGTTACCTGTCGCTGGGGTTGGTGTCGCCATTAATCCTAATGCTTGAATGACGTTTGGTATTGATGTCAAATCAACTCCCCCTTCCTCTTGATCCTCTGGCATTTTTACTAGTTGAATAGCTCCCTCCTCCTGTTCCACTTGGGTGATGGCTTCATGAAGAAAAGTTTTCACCTTTCCTTCTTGCATCAGTAAAGTGGCCGCTTTCTTCTGAAGGATAATTGCTTTCTGCTCTCTCTCGAGCTGTCGTGCATGTCGGTCCTTTTTTTCTTTTTTCCTTGTTCTTTTGTATCTGCTATTCCTGCTGACACTCGTTTTTCCGGTTGACTTTCTGGTGTTTTGTTTCCTTCTTGAGTTGACTGAGCTATGTGTCTTTGAAGACTTGACTCAAATTGAGTTTTTGTCGTCCTATTCTCAATCACCGTATCGTCTTGTTGACTTATTCCACCACGTCCTTTAAATCGCTTTACTGTTACCCGGTCCGACGATGTCGGTTGACTTCGTGATTGCATATGAGGGTCATCCTTGGGTTCATCATTCTTCTGGTTCACACCCATGTCCTCCTGTTTGGTCGGTGTGACGCATGCTATTGTCGCCGGTCCCTCATCCTTGGTGACTGTTGCTCCTTTTTCTTCCTCGTTTTCTTGTGATGTTTGAGCCTGTTCTTGACTTTCCCTACCGCATCGACCTGTGCTCGAAGTTCGTCCATACTTCGGAAGGTTGCTTCTTGGGACGCGTATTGTTTTAAATCTTGCAGTTTAACTTCAATGCAATTCGACTTTAACGATTCTGCAAGCGGTTTGACGCACTTCCTCATAGGGTGACCAATATCACCGCACCGTAAACACTGCTTTCGACCCCGTATGGAGGGGTGTTCGATGATAATCATAGTATGGCCCCAATATATACGTCTGACATCCTTTAATGCTGTTGGGCAAGCATCTGATTCCACGATTAATTCCCATTCTGTTGACGTATCCGAAAAGGGTCCACCTTTGTCTAAGTCGTCCAATCGAAAGTCCACTACAAGCAACTTTTTTTAGAAAACCCGATAACTTGATTAGGTCAACTGACCTCGTAATATTTTTCAATATACAAGCGTAAAACCCATCGTGAGTGAACTTTTCCCCATTACTGTCCAGCTGATTCTTCCAGGCTGATACGTCCACAGAGGCTGCCTCATGATGTAAGTTGTATAGTGGGTGGTCAAACCTATGAAATGGTACCATTACTCCCACAAACTTCTTCGCCATTTCCCGTAAAAGTGAAAATATAATGCATGCTTTCCTCCATCGTAGCTAATGTTCTTAACTTGCGCCACCATACGCCATAATTCTCCACTGCCAGAGCCTCGTGTGGCTGCTGCTGTGGCGATGCTTTCTTGGATGCTCTTGGTACTCAAGAAGGCTTCTTTGATCGGACTCTCGCCTTTTAAATTCATTACCAATCATCCTTCCACTTGTGCTCGGATAGTCTGCACCAGTCGTACCTGTTCGTCAATTTTCATGATTCGTTTTAGGAATTGTGGTAGTTGCTTGGCAATAATTGTTCCTTCTACCAATCCTTGCACTATTTTCCACTCATCGTCACTGCCTTTTCGCACCGTCAGTGGTGCAAATTTGCCATACTGCTTCTCACAGACTTCACGTAATCGAATAATTTCCTCCGGCGCGTAAACTTCTGTTTTGAGTAGAAACGTCTTTTTTAGCTGTTTTTCCTCCGTGTTGTTGGTACTTGGTCCTGCTACCTTGTTAATCCAGCCTTGTAGTGGTGCTGGCATTACCTCCGCTTTTTTAACTTTTTCTTGCCCTATCGCCCTCCAGAGTATGCTTTCGAGAGACTGCGGCGACCGTTGAGCCAGTAGCGCCAATTCGACTACTCGTTTGCGCCATTCGGTCCAGTCTCTCTTGTCGTCTACTACCAGAAGTTCATAGAAATCCAACATTCGTTCTGTCTCCGATGCCTTAAGGGTAGGTAGGCGTTTCGCTATATCCGAAAGCCGTGAAACTAAGCCTTTCGCCTTCACATAAATTGCTGTGAATAATTCCTGAGTGATATCCAACCAGGCCTGCGTTCGTGGCCTGGTGGTTGAAGCTTGAGTGAGAGCAGTGTAAAGGGCCTGGGCTAAATTTTTAGGATCTTGAGACTCAGCCTGTCCCACCATCCTAATCAGTGACTCACTTGCGTTGCTGGATTTCTTTTCTGGTCCTGTTGATTTTCTACCTGAGTTGTGTTACTTACATCAGGTGAGATTACCGGTTGTACCAATATCCCTGATTGTTGTAGTGACTTGACCTTCACCGTTTCCGCCGGTAATACCGGTTCTGATTCCGGTTCCCTGTTGACCTCGTCTATCTCAGAAGTCGTGAGTGCTTCAGGTCCCGCCTCCTCGGCCCCGGAGGACTCCGATGATCCCGGGACTATTTCGTCCACATCTCTCTCCGCTCGCGCTTCCATCGTGTGCCCGTGAGTTACCTTAGTGTTCCCCGGGTTGTCCGGGTCCGTACTCGGACCCGGGTCATCCAAAGGCGTCCGGGTTTCATTGCTTGCATTCATGGTAGTCCTAAACCCTATCGAAAACGATTAGGGGCCTATATCGCAAATTTAGAACTGGAATAAAGGCAAGAACAAAAGCAAATTCGGCAAAGCTACCAGGTTACGTACGTGGCCTAAAATAGTCTCTATTTATGCGTAGAAGTGAGTACAAACGCAGTATTGTTCTGTGTAAAAGGTTCTTAGATTTAATTATTTTTGACAGCTACTTGTTTATAGGAAATGACGAAATTGGATTTGTTTAATAAGACTGGAAAAGGTGTACTGGTACACCTTTTTTCACGCGAATGGCTGGTGCGGACTAGATTAGCATTTGTATGGCAGTCATTGGATTTCATAGTGTCACTCAAGATTGACCCATCCGTTAGCCCATTGGGTATGAACTAGACAAGAATCGTATATTACGCGATAGACTGTGTACCATACCGTGGAGCAAATACATCTGAGTTAACACGATCCCTTTCAAATTCAGGAGGTCCATTTCCAATTTATTCGATACCCTCGCAAGTGACGCAAGAACAGCTTTGAAATAGCACGGTCAGCTGCGATACGTGGTACCAACAGAAGTAGCACTCATGGACGCACAAATCGACTTCAATCCGGTACGCCCCTTTGTCGGAAATGACTGTCGATGTTACGTGCGTAGGTCGAAGCACCAGTGTTGCCGATTATAATAAATGTATGTCGTTTTAATGCGAAGGTTTGTCGTTTCACTCTTTCTATGACGGTGTAAACACTGGAATCACATTGTAAAGAAGGCGGCCGAAAAGCGCGCCGCCACGGAGAAGCGTTAAGACAGAAGGGAGTCAAGCGCCTCCAGGATGAACTTGGGTTGAACGACGCTGCTACAATCGAATCCGAATCCGACTGCGACGGTGATAGTCTTACGGACTCGCTCCTTGACTAGTCACACGCTGATGAGCGATACCGATCAATTTAGTTTGCTTTTGGATAGATATCTCATGCCTCCGCAATGATCCGCTGAATTGTAAATTCATGTGCAATTCGGAAAGTTAGTATGTGTGGTGAAGTGGTCCTGAAATTAACGGGCTGATGAGAAGTGAATGCATTCACCTGATTGGTAGAAATGTTGGTCCCAGCCAGCTTTCCGGATCGGCCACCATAGGACGCAGGCTGGTAGCTGCCGGGTGTATCCACAAGCGGCAGGACGGTGCAAGGCATGGAATCGAGGCAGATGGACGTGATCAAGAGACTAGGAATCGGGCTAGCCAGAAGTAGGCCGTTCGGATCAGGTGGGCTGGATGGCCGTCGATGGTGGATGACCAAGGGGCGAACCGTCTAAAGGATGTGCGTGCGAAGAAACCTGAGGGAGGCTAGGCCCCTGTAGAAGACGGATGATAGCCGGATGGTAGCTGGATGGTTGCCGGATGGTAGCTGGATGGTAGCCGGATGATAGCTGGATGGTAGCCGGATGGTAGATGGATGGTAGCTGGATGGTAAACGGATGGTAGCTGGATGGTAGATTGAGGGTAGCTGGATGGTAGCCAGATGGTTTGGTGTACAGTACACAAAAGAGCATCCGGTCGATCCGGCTGGTTTTGGTGTACAGTACACAAAAATACATCCGGAAGAGGCTAACTGAACCATTTCAGGTAAGACACATAACTATCCAGCCGGGCTATTTGGGGTAGGTTACACAAAAGGGAGTATTGGACATAGGGATAAAAATCAGTATACGTTTCGCTTTCTTAGACACAAGTCGCTTTCATTGGTTCACAGCAGAGGGCTAACAAGGTCCCCTCTTACTGCTATTGGTTTGCCCGGGGAAGTTTAAAGAAACCCACCGGAAGTCCCCTGACCGGGAGTCGCTGCGTCGTGTATACTCGCCTCAAGTCGCCCGTGTTTTGAACACGGTATATCTCATATTGGAAAGTGTGGTAACGTTTTGTCCTACTGTGGAAGATTGTGGAGTTTCATTTGGATTCCCTATTACGTACACGACTGAATTTACCCCTTTATTATCATTGGTTTAGCTGGCCGATCGATTATTCTCGGTCCAGCCCTCGCAGTATACAAACTTCAAGTATATTGCCAATCGAGCTCCCCGATGAAGATTTCCGCCCAGGAGCTACCCCTAGTCCTAACCCTCGTCTCCCTATTCGACGGACTTAACTTTTCACCCTAGGGTCCATCAAGAGAGCGCAACCGCCAGTGCTGACGGGTACACAAGGTGAGCTTTTTGAACTTGGATCATCCAAGTCGTCACGACCAAGGTGATGGAAGTAACCGATCCAGCCGGCTGGATGCCGGATCGGATCAAGACCTGGATGGACGGAGTACCCCCTACGACAGTCAGTCATCTGGGCCCCCCGTCGGTGTTCGCATCTCACAAGGAATTTCTGAGAGCGACTACACCACATGTGTACCTTTTCCATTGGCGTCGTTTCATCCTGTTAGGATGCTCTTTCTGCAGCTCTGTGCTAACATTGTAGGTTACTGTACTAAATCATGATGGGGTTTGTCTGTGACCATTGAAGGAGTCTTTGGTTATGGGTCCGATTTGCACCAAATCCGCAATCATTTGCACCTCTCATCAGCGTGTGACTAGTCAAGGAGCGAGTCCGTAAGATATAGGTAAAATGTGTAAGAAACAATATTCTTCTTTAATTATGGAAATTAAAGAAGAATATTGTGACAATAGCTCAAAAGTAATTGGAGCAATATAAGTAGGTAGAATATTGAATGTCGGAGTTTCCAAGAATTTAGTAAGTATTTAAGCCCCACTCTTAAATTGTTATATTCCATTATTTATTGTATTTGAAAGGTTATACCTCATTGGTTTAACCCGGGTACCTGGCAGATTGTCAACAGCGAATGCACCGAGCCCCCGCAGACTGATTAAACCTGAGGGGAACCAGGGAGTGGCTGATGGAAAATTCCAGAGCATTTTAGGGTTTACGGAATACCCAGGGTAAAACGAGACCGAATAATCATTAGTCCAAAGCCGAAAAATGGAGATTTAGTAGAATCGCTGCTACTTCAGTACTAAACGTCGGCATGAAATCACAGTGAGTGACGTGAAAAATTGGCGTAAACAAATCCTCACGGGAGCGCAAGGCAGCCCATGATATTCAGCTCCAACCCTCACATTTATTGGGCTCCATATTCTTCACGTTTTGCTCATCGTTCACGGTAGCTTGCATCAGAATTGTAAATTACTGTGAAACCTGTTTGACAAACCCACTGGGGTTATCACTATAACCCCACCCAAACGTGGAGTTATATTCGAGGGGGGGTCTATTTGAGAAGAAAAGAAAGTTGTGAAGCTTCTCTAAAGATGTTTTACACCTAGTTTTAAATTTAAAGGATCAAGTTTGCAACTGTGACTAATGACCCGATGGAGAGCCAAGGCAAGCACTAATGTAAAACATGTTTTTATCACCTCATCCCTCGATTTGAACCCCCTCTTGAACAGAACCCCAGGTGCAACTGCGGTTAATGCTACAACCCCACCCCTCAAATATAACTTTGAAAGATATCCAAGTGGAAAAATGACTTACCGGTTTCTTCCTTAACTTTTCGTAGAGCACATTCTTCCCATTTTTCATTCCAAATGTCCGCCTGGTAGTGCAAACTTGTCTTCCCCGTGCCAGCTTTTGGGCTGCCCGATAGCCACGCAATTCGGGTGCTTTTTTTAAATGAGCAATACACCCATACCTACGCGAACGACAGTCTTTTGCTCTTTCAGCTCGGTGTATTCTGCTAGCAATTTATCCATACTTATGCAAAAAGAACAAGAGAGAAGTAAGTGCAAAATTGTCAGTATCACTTTTCAAAACCCATCCAAACATACCGCTTAGTACTTGAAATTTCTTGCGCCTCTAGAAAACTGATTATCGAGTCCAATTTCGACGTAGAGCTTGACTCTCTCCAATGACTTGTTTGGCTAATTATGTTCAGCTGACTGATAAGGCTCCGTAAATCCATCGTTACAAAGTTGAAAGTCGTGGTTCCACAGGCGATCCTCGCTCTCACGTTCCTCTGTCGTTGTAAGACGTCGAATTTAGTTGTTAGTTCAGAGCTGAACTTATGGGTCAAAAGACCCACTACCAACCGTGAGTACAAGTATGCGCTTGGCTTCCTGGTGTGCATTGCGAGATACTTCCAGCTCTGCTTCAGCATCATGCAATGTACGTCGCTTTTTTATTGAGACTTCGTTGCAAGGCGCAAGGGAAGCATGAGAAGAAATGAGCTGAGGAGGGAAGTTCTCTCTATAACTAAAATGATATGTTTCATTCAATGTAGTCAAAATATGTGTTTAATATCAAGTTTTGAAGTTTATCCTTTTCGGTATATCATGGCGCAATTCATTGAAGCGAGGTGCAAATGATTGCGGCTTTGGTGCGAATGACGGAACAAAAAAGGTGTACAGTAAAACGTGTTTTACAAGCCCTCCCCTCAAACATAACCCCCCCCCTTATTTAGAACCCTAGAGTTCTTTCGGAGGGGCAGTAAATAGTGGCCACCCCTGCCTCCTTAAGAACATCCTTCTTATGTGCCCTCTTAAACTCAAGTAGAATGGGCTTTATATCGCAGCCGTCGCGGTGCGGGCTTAATTCAATAACCGTGTCGTTGTAAGACTCCAGGTACGGTAATCTGACAGCCTCATATTTGGCGAAAGAGCATATGAGGAAACGCAAGATATAGTCACTACAAATCACTAGTACAGTAGCTCATTATAAAAATAACTGCATGTTTTCCCTGTACATCACGCTTTTTGTGCACAAACACCACAATCAGTGCGTCGTCGGTTACCTCGCTGTCCCAGGCCTTTCGTGTGTCGACCAGCACGACTTTTCCTTTTTCCCTTTGCGGTCGACCTTGTAGCAGTTCGCTCAGTGCGACGCTCCGCCGTAGTAGCTGGGTCAAGAACACGCGGTAGTTGCGTAATCGGGGCATGGGAACGATTAACCCACCAATGAGCGTGAAACTCACTGGGCAAGAGTGGTCGGTGCTGTATTTGATAATGTAGTATCTTGTGCGAGCCCGGTAGACCTGTTATGAACGTGTAGATGCCTGTGCATACTGTTTAAAAACCTTTTTTTGTTTTGATCGACGCACTGTTTCAGCGCGAAGTTGTGGATGATTCTTGCGACACGCGAGTAGAACAGACCTCGTAAGGATACTACCACTTTAATCTCGTCGTCAGACACACTGGTACTGTGCTTCTTGACCGAGAGCGTCCACCAAATCTTTGTCCGCTTGTAGACAGTAAGCAAATCCCCATTTGAATCGTGCAGCCACGACTTAAGATTTGCATGATAACCTTCCACTCGAGAGGTAGTTTGCATTCCAAAGTGCATGCCTCAGTTCGCCCAGCAGCGCAGGATACGCGTCTTCCAGATATCGAGCCGAATGTCGTCGATGTAGGCCGCTTCTCCAGGGCATAAGGTGTGAAGCTGCGCTCACAGTTCTTCATACTCTGTGGGCCTTTTGGCCCTTGTAAGACCAAAAAATGCATCACTGAAAGCGCTGTTCTCGCTATAATCTTTTCACTTAGGCTATCTTAGCGGCATTCTTTCACATCACATTTTTGGGAAGCGGCGCGTTCTCGCGTGACTCTCAACGTCTTTACAATGTGCCAAAGGTACATAACTACGGGTGTTGCGACGAACACACTCTCTAGTGCATTTAGCAGAGCGAGACTACGATCCACGAAGATTACCTGTGATGACTGTATCCTCGGCGCTCAAGCACATTTTTCAGACAGTCTGAATCCCATTTATATCGTAATCGGTCTCACCGATCATAGATGCGTTAAGCAAGATGTAGCGTGGTGTTCATACCGGTCACACCGACCTTGCTGAGAAGCGGCATGCCAAACTGACTCGTTTGGTACGTGCAGTTCATCAAAATAACGCCGGGGTTCCTCTTGAACACGTCATCTAAAACTGCTTCCCACCAGAAACCAAATACGTCAATCGCCCCACATCGTCCAGTCTGAGGGCGACCTTGTAGTTGTTCGCCGGAACCAGCTCCAGCAGGTGCTCGACTCGAGTACGCTCTCCGACTTTTTTGGTTCAAAGTGCGTCGAGCATTGTACATATCTTTCGCTTAAATTTTAGTATCTCACGATGAGGCGAGCGATCGTTTGCGCTGCCTTAACCCCAACATTGTAATCGTTTGTGATACCTTGACGTCCTCTGTCAAGTCCGCACGCCGATGCGATAGATGCGGAGCAGGATCTGTCGATTTTGTGTTGTTGTGGCTGCGCCTCATACCCTGTATAGCAAATTGACTAAGATCCATCTCGATTGAGACTGAGACCAACACGCATTAGGCATCGGAATCCTCGCCATGCAGCGTTGGGACAACATTGAGTTCTAGATATGGACTGGTTTGAGAGACGTGACCCATGACGATCACATGTGAGTGTTATAGAGCTTTTTTTAAGTCCAATCGAGCCACAACCAGAGCGTGGCCTATATATTTGTATCTTCAAGGTGAAGCTGATACTGGTCTTCAAAACTGCACGGAGTAGATTCCTCCAGTAGCAAACTCGAGAATTAGGCATACTGATAACACAATACCAAAACTTAATATCAGACGCGTGGTGAAGAGATTAGGATCGTTCTATTAATTACAACCGGGAATAAGCTGGGCTACAGGGGATCTTGCTAACCCTATGCTCCCAATGACCGCTGACACGTGGCGGAGTGACTCTTTGTTTAGGGGTAGTTTCAATCCTATTATTGAAAAGAGACAAAGGGCATTTTCTACCACTTTGTAACCTTAATGAAAAATTTATACCAAACGTTGAAATTGTGAAAATATACCACTTGTGCCAAGGGAAAACATGGATTATATACCACGAAAAATTCATGATTTAAAAGCTAGTTTCAAAGGAGTTTTTAGATCTAAGGTAGTATTTTTAATTTGCAGTTTGGCGTTACAGAATATCTCTTTCACCTGCCAGGAAAACATACTTTCCACTTTTAATAATTTTCGTCCCCAGAGTTTGGTATGAGAGTTTTTGACGCCGTTCCCCTTAATTTTATCATTTGTTTACGTTCCGTCATCTAAGAATAGCATATCTTCTTGCGCGAGCTAACTTTGGGTAGCTTTGTAACAGGATTGCTGTTACAGACTTACACTGTATTAATTGAAAATGATGAAGCGTGTAATTAGTTTGGAACAAATGTAATTTGTTCCTCAATAGTTTAAGTAGCATTAAACTTTAGTCTACACTATTTAGTTAGTTAATAGTCCCTTAATTATTATGTTAATATATATAACTAAGACGTGTGGCCGCAAGACGGTAGATTAAAGAGTGAATATGTTATGAGTGGTTTAAAGCTAATTACTATAATTAATCCTAAACTAATCATACAAACATGTAGAATAAAACTGATTTAATAGCACTCTTACTATTAGATCCCCTCGTGGATTCGGTATTTGCATCCGAATCGGATTTCATCGTGGATTATGATAACTTATAATCCAATATTCATATTTCAGATCGCGAGACTGAAAATGAACTGTGGTATTTCAACTTAAATATCACTTATGTAATGGTACCCCATTACAAGTTTACTTCACCACTCCGCCACTAAATTCATTTGCACCAAAGCTTGTGTTTTTCGGCTGGCTGATAGTACTTTTGGTATCGCAGAGCTTTGAGTATAACGCACCCTTTCTTGGGGATTTATAACAGTAATGTTTTTATATTTTTTGGTTTCGTTTACTTTTGTTTTTGCAGGCATGTTTATACAAAATAAATACGTATATTTACTGAATCAATTATTAGAAGGAAATACAAGACTAAATGCAATTTTGAGTGAAAAAATCTCTAGTATTGTCATATCATCGTAAATACTGTCTAACAACGGAAGTTTGTCCTAGTTGTTAGCAAAACCTCCTCCAAAAGTAAAAAAAAAGTCAACAACATTTTAAAAAAGAAACAATAAATAAATGGAACATGGTAATAAAAAACTTTTGAAGCAAACAAATGGCTGATTGAGAAAATAGAGCAAGGTAAAATTATTATACCATCTTTTTTACAGCGCTTTTAGATAAATCATTAGACTTCATGGTTCCTGTTGAATTCTATATAATAAGAAGGGCTCTAACTTAAGTAGCTTCACCAGTTCTAGGACCGTAGTTTTACTATCTATTTTATCAGTAGTTCATTTGTATTTACCACCATCACAAATAAATTTAAGGTCACGAATCTAGACTTCAAGACATAAAAAACTATAACACTTCAAGGCGTTGAAGACATAGTTGGCTCGCGCTTCCCTTAAGCAAATTTCTGCTAGCCTACCGTTTAATGCTAAACAGCATAGGCGCGATTGTATTTTTGATACTATTTTTAATAGTATATGATGTATTGCGTTTCAATGCTAAATGTATTCCAAGCCATAATCAATAACATCCGTAATCTTGCACCAACTTCGTGGACACCTAGTCAACCCAAAATATAATTATCCAATCCGGTGCATGTGATCACACTCACCGCCATTATATAACGTATTTCTTCGAACATAAGACCGGTCTTCTACCTATTTAGTTGACCGCCCAGCTAAAAACTAGTGACATCGGTTCTTTATTTGAAACGGGTCTTCTATTTTTGGGCATGCACGGGAGGGAACACCATCTCCCTCGTTCTCGATCCACTTGATCACCTCCACCTTCTCGTGCACCCGAAAACCCTGACGAACTGCCCCCATCGCAAGTTTCAGAATGAGAGGGGAAGGCTTGCTAAAGCAGCGTTGGCATCAGAGCCAGTGATTCTAGAGACACGTTGACCATCATCACAGAGGCAACGATGACCACCAAAAGACCGGCTGTCTATTCGAAATGGGTTCTCTATTTCTTACATCCTCCATCCCATGTCACTGTAGCGAGGGAGGTCTTCTAATCAAATAGGGTCTTATGTTCGAAGAAATACGTTACATTTTATTTCGACATTTAGACACATTTGCATTGTCGAACGCATGAAACACGATTTCGAGCGAAAAGTATATCCTTGTTAGACCCGATTTCAAGGCAAACAGAATTTGAAGGTAGCACTCTTGCCAAACAAATCCTGATTTTTTGGTGGTATATAGCCCAATTTTTCCATTGGCACAAGTGATATATTTTACTCATTTTTCAACTTTTGGTATAAATTGACTTTACAATGTGGTAGAAAATATCCTGCGTCCCTATTTAAAATTTAAAAACCAATACTAAGTGTACCGTACACTAACCTATGTGACTTACCTAATACTTCGAACTTAATCATCCCGTCACATGATTGGTCGATATTACCTTCTATGAACGTTCGCAATAACCCGAACACATTTGCTGTCCTTGTGATCTTTCCCGGTCGTGTCATCCTTGCCGGTCGGTCGGTCCATCGCCGATCCACCTATTCTGGTCGGCCTCGTCCGGCCATCCGATACCAGATCCGCCGACCCGGTCGGTCCTTCCAGCCACAACGACACGTGACCCAACCACCATCAATTTTTTCGGCTTCAATACCGACCAATCGGTGTTCGTGATTATCCTTAACGTCCAGATTACCCGATTGGCGAGGCTGGGTCGGACCAGCTCGAGTAGACCAATACAACATTGGTTAACCGTAATATCAACCAACGGTCGCAATAAAGCAATCACCCAGGCTGGTCGACGTATTCCGACAAGTATTCCGACGCATGCAGAAGGACTAATCAGCCATTTCATCTCTCCACGGACAGTCGGTCGACCAACCCGACCGACCCATTCAACCAATTTAATCCATGGTCCGATCAGATAACGGTGACTTCCATACTTTCTCCACATATTCTCCACCCGACACCGTTACTGATACCCGAACGTGGTCGAGTGGTACGCTCACTTCGGGAGTGGAAGCTTTCGGGTTCGATCCCATGGCCAACCATTTGGTTGAATTCTAAAGTATAATGAGACGTATATAACCAGACGCCGTTACCGATCGCCTCCTCCTTGGTCAGACTGACTCGTCCCAGGTGACCAATTTCCCATCCATAGTGGCTAGTGCTGTAATTCATCGAATCATCCTAGCGGTGTGGGCCGGGTACACAAGGTGAGATCAAGTTAAAAGTTGATCCGGTCATTCATGATGACCGGTCAGAAGACCGGGAGCTAGCGGTGATCGGTCCGATCAAGAGATCAAACAGGATTCACGGAGTGTCCTGGTCGTCCGGGCCAGTGGAAACCCGAGTTCCTCCTAGAACTTTCGTTCTGGATTTAGAAATCGGCCCCCTCTCACTAAAGCATTTCTAGGCGTCCAGATTAGATTGCTACTCGTATCACTCCGTCAAGCGCTAATTACGGAAATAACTGAAATGTTTTCGTCTCCAACAGATGCTTCAGCAAAGTTACCTTGATCGCCACGATCTATTGTGATTCGTGGTAAGCGCCAGTATAAGATTATCGAACGCCTCGATGAAGTGTCGCTGAAACTCATTACTATGGATACAACAAAGCCTAGAGCCCCGTCTATAAGGTCCATAATATGACGAAAAGATATCGATTGGTTATAACCAATGCTGTGGGGTGTCCGGTAATTGATATTTTAGAAGATGGGAATATACAGAAAGGGAATAAATTTGGGGACTAGTTGAACAGCCTCGTGCACAAAATGCCAGTCATTGGTACTTGAAGCTTGGCTTAAGGCCAGTTAATAGTTAGTAGGCGGTTTAGCCAGTCCCGAGTTAGTTTTGATATATACTTAAGTAATACTTCCTCTGTCCAGGTCGAAAATGTGCAAATGGGGGTGGGCCATATATTCTCGACCCCTGGTCTGTTTGAGATGCGAATTTCACCATTGTATTGGTTAAATCGTGGTGGATCGAGCTGTATTTTTTATGCAGGAATTTGCTGCGTTTTGCGACCAAGATCACATTTTAAGCAAGCATGGTTTCGTAACCTTCATTAAAAGTTTTCTAAATCATCGCTGACATAGCGATATCACCCGAAAACGGGGTATTTAGAAAGGCCACGATCTCCTCTACGCGATTCTGCTATTGAAACCACGTTTTTTTTAAGGCCTTTGGTGGATACACGGCGGGTAACAAACACTGGGTTTATCAAGAGCTCCCTTTTGTTTTTGGCCAATAGAAAGACGTTTAAGGAATGATAATAATTTTTATTCGTATGTACCTAGTCAATTGTGTTTATATTTACAAATTTTAGCACAGCTTTTTCAAGGTGAGGCTAAAAATAGCTATCCTCGACAGTCATGTCGAACTATTTTAGTCGCAATAAATGTCTAAACTTTTTATACCGCTGTATCTATAGTGTACATTCATTCCCTGGAGAAACATTACCGCTAATGTAAATATCAAAGAACCATTTGCTAGCTATGGATCAACTCTGCCGGCAACTACTGCGAACTGTCTTTGTTGCTTTATTTAAAACCTGGGACCACCAGTACGACAAAGAGAATCACCATCAGCACGATAATCACGCCGTATAACTTGCGCGTCTATCATGACGAAACAAACATATTCAAACCCATAAAAATATAAAATTCTTAATTTAACCACATAAGTATACAAACTTGCCTTTTTTGCGAGCGTTAACTGCTTGTGCAGGTTTTTCTTCCCATGTCATGAATCACATTGTCCATTCCCTGAAAAAACTACAACAGACATCGTAAGATATTGATAACAGACATCGTTAGATAGTCCTCGAGTTCGCCATTTATCACATGCGCCTGTCCTCCACCAAGAATAAAATCCTGTTATTTTCTGTCTGTCTCTAGATTTTAAAGGATAGAATGGGTCTAAATCGATAAATCAACTTTTACCTATTTCATGTCTCACTAAAGAGAATGCCACGTGTACGCCCAAGACGCGCTTACATCTTGCCCCTCCAACAACCCCAAACACTCTTCCAAGTGACGTACCACCCAACAAACCAACACTCTCAAGTTTTTTTCCTAAGAAGCACAAACATGCCACGTGTACACCCAAGACACCCTCACAGCTTGCCCCTCCAACAGCTTCAAACACTCTCCAAGTTTTTTTTCTTAAGAAGCCCATACATGCCACGTGTACGTCCAAGACATGCTTACAGCTTGCCCCTTCAACAACCCTAAACACTCTTCCAAGTGCCGTACCACCCAACACGCGACCAACACTCTCAAGGTTTCTCCTAAGAAGCCCAAACATGTCACGCGTACGCCCAAGACACGCTTACCACGGACAACCTTGCCTCTCCAACGACCCAAACACCCTTCCAAGTGCCGTAGCACTCATTACGCAACCAACACGTCTTCTCCTAAGAAGCTCAAACGTGGAATATCTCGGACTTCGTCAACGTTGGAACTCTGGATGCTGGTTCGAATCGCGGCAATGCCAGTGTTGAGGAGTTGGGTAACAATATCACATTAAAGGAAATGCGATTGACTATAGCTGAACCACGGAGCACGACCGTGGCGACGCAATCTTGCCATGAGCATGAAGGAATGACCACATTGGCCGTCGCAGCTGCTTCTGAGACACAAACTCGTGGAGAACGAGCAAAAATGTAATAAATTGACAAGCAAGTTTTCTGGAAACGCGTGTATTATTTGTATTGGTGCATGTCTCTGAATGCCTTATACTGAGTATGTTTTTGACGATTTCAACGCACCGGTAGCACTCTTATAGGCTAATTCCGAACTCTGGAGGGATGCAGGGAAAACACCATTAAGAAAGTGTCTGCTCTTTACACGCGGGAGATTGTAGGAGTTTCCTCCATCTGCAAGCATTATCTGTTCCATTACTGCTTGCAGAGTAAGGAAACATGTTTCGAGCGTGCGGATCTCTATCTCCGCATACGAGGTCTCCACGGCTGAAATGAGACTATCAACGTTGTATGCGCGCTTACGATACTGAAGAGAATGTATCGCGTGGAAATAGCCGAGATCCAAGACATTTAAATCGGGTTACCTGGCGGGTTGCCGCAGTATCTGGACGTCCCATCCATACCGACCTAAAGTAGATCCAGCAATTGCCGCTTCCAACGCACCGTGAGGAGTGTCGTTGTCTTGCTGCAAGTAGATTGTACCGCCCTTCCTGTCTACACACCTTGCGTTAGTACACCTTCAAAACTTACGCACCCAGTCATACGTATTAGGCCACTTAGCTTGGATAGATGGGATGACTGAGTGAACAAGCAGATTATGGTAGACGTCCTTGGTCACCGCGATTGCCTCAGTGATGATATCGCCAGCATTTTGGTTGGCCGTGGTCCGCTTAGCAGGACGCCGGCGCACGACCGGGAAAATACCAAGTTTGCCATCGAACCCGCGCTTTTTGACGTAGTCATATTGCGGTCGCGCCACTGCTGCCTCAAACATTTTCTTTGTGATATACCGTTTGTTGGGGTACGGTATATGTGGCTTCGTCTCGCTCGCCGTCAGTACGTATGACGTAGCCGTCTTGTACAAGTTGAACCATTTTTCATCAATATGAATAACGTTGTACATAGCGTGAAACATGCAATTGCGTTGTCCTAATCACAATGGAATAATAGGCAAAGATTAACGCAACCTGAACAATGACATACGTACGAATAGGGCGATCCACACAAATGCGATAACGAAGCGAAGACGAGCCTGCTTGTGCTCGTGTGTAATGGCGGTCTTCACATGCGCTACTGCGCGTCGTATTGGCCTGTTCTTGCCAACATAGACATGTAAAGTAGAACTGGGAACGCCAGCTGCAGCCGCCGCTGAGCGTATGCTTGTGCGTTCGTGCACAGGCACCGCAGCAACAATTTCTGAAATTTCATCTGACGTGTACTTGGCGCGACTGCCTGCGCGCCGCGATACTAAGTCACCGCGTCGGTCCCATACGCTGTGCACGGTGTTACGATGACAACCGTGCTCTAGTGCTGCGCTGGATTTTGCTCCATGAGGCAAAGTCCCATTCGAACGAAGGCGCACCTGAAGGAAAGCAATGATTGATACCTTTTCTATAGCGGAGAGATCGCGGCGTTCCGGGGGTCGTGGCATGTTTTGTTTGCAAAACATGAAATTGGCACGTTTGGTATGAATAGTTTTTTATAATCCCGCGTTTTAAAAATCTCGCGCCAAGAATTAGATGGCCATCAAGTCTGTCACAATAGTCCAATGAGATGTTTTCACCTAAAGTAAAAAAAATCGACTGCAAATTTTCAATCTGGATAGAGGAAGTATATTGGTGCTAGTTTCTGCGTTTTTATTCCGCTTCTACGATTTTAAAAGTGTTGAAATTTTTTGTTCATTCTTGTCCACCTTTACATAGTATTAACCATATCAGAGACGGTCAGGTGTTTATTTTGTGAAATACGGTATATATTACCCCTCCCTTCAAACATAACCCGCCTTGATTGCAATCCAGAATTCGGAGGTGTAGTAAGTAGCAGCCCACCCCGATATATAGTTCCCTAAGAACCACCTTCTTACACTCTTTAAACTCAAGTAGAAGAGCCAAACCTGTTTTACAATCCCCTGGGGCAATCACTATAACCCCACCCAGTTATATTCGAGGGTGCGGGCTTAATTCCAAAAAAAATCAATAAGCGTGTCGTAGTAGGACTACTCTGGCAGCCTCGTATCTGGCAAAATAACCTATGAGGCAACGCAAGATATAGTCACTACAAATCAATAGTACATCACGCTTTCTGCGCTCAAACACCACAACGAGTGATGATCGCAAACGTCCACATAGCCACATCAGAGTAACGATAGCGTAACTTGTCTTGAAGCCGCGTGGTTTGACCACATTGACGTCGCATGCGTTTTCACCATCCTCTATGTCCTCGACAGTCACATTAACATTTTCATACTTCTTTATTGGCTGCCTGAAATCAGCAAGGGCCAGCATTTGTAAGTTTTGTCCTGCAATATTAAGCCCCCATCACCACACTTTATCTAACCTAAATTCATCTCGCAGCGTACCTGCGCAGCTTAGTTGTGTTGGTCACGTCAAAGACATCTACATGTCCTTATGTCTCAAGCCACTCGAGCAAGTTATCTAATACGTTCATTGCCATCTACGTGTAGCGTCTGAATTGTTAGCATTGGGCATTTGATATTGGAGCGAAGAAGGAGCCCGAAGAATCAGGCGAAGTAGCTGACCAGTCATGCTTGTGAGCTGGATCGAGTAGTTTAAGGTGAGTCGGACCGCTGCCGTTGTGCGGCTGCGATCAGGCTCAGTGGCGGCTGTGGTGAAGCAGATTGTAAGAATGTGAATATAAGTGGTCCACACCGCTACGCGGATTGGGATGGTCTCGAGATCAGCCATTATGGATGGGTAGAAAATGACAGTTGGTATGTGGGACAAGTCGACCCAACTTAGAAAGGTGATAACGGGGTCAAGTGGAGAATATGTGGAAAAGTATGGAAGTCACCAGATCATTGGTTATTCGGTTGGAGTGGATCGGTTAAGTCGTGCGACCGCCCTTAGATGGTTAAATTTCGGACCAGGTCGACCAAAGAGCCAAATATCAGTTGGGATGCAGCAACTGGTCCAGATTGCAGTTGGATTAACTTATGGAGTGTGGATTGGTTATGTCTTTCGAATAGCGCTTTGGCGGGACACGGATGTTTCGAGTTGTCAGCTGGTTAATTGCTATGATCGACCAATTAATCCTACTCTGGACGATGCGTCCGACAGGGGATACTGTACAACCACTAGTGGAGTTGAAATAAATGAATGGTTACCAGACTATGTGGCGTTGGTGGTTGGAAAGGTCCCACATCAGGTCCAAGCCGGCCCCGGAGGCCGTCTCCTGAAGTTGACTTCGGAAGTCGGTTCCAAGGTCAGGCCCGGGGTCAGCAGAGGTGACCCGACCGTGAAGATAGCAGCAAGGATGGTTGGGTTGCTATGAAGACTGGTTGAAGGCGATATCGGTCAATCATGTGATGGGACGATCAAGACTGGAATATTGGGTAAGTCATATAGGTTGGTGTACGGTACACTTAGTATTGGGTTTACATATTAAATAATAGGATTGAATTTACCCCCAAAACAAAGAGTCGATCCGCCACGTGTCGGCGGTCATTGGGTAATCAGGTTTAACAAGGCCTGAGTACCTCGACCAGATAAAAATCTGACGCTATCATGATATTGACCCCAAAACATGCATTTTGCTAACTAGCCACCTGAACCAGTTGACGGTTGAGAAATGATCCGAATTTACATGGCCACAAGCGCCACGGTGGCACCCTTACTTATAGATAATCCAGGCCCACAGTCCGTTCATCCGATAACGTAGCAGTCATATGTTGCGCATCCGATTCCAAGGCCGATGTTCTTGGTGGAATCCGAATTCCCACTAGCCCGGACAACCAATTATCGGAGGGGGTCCTCCTTGAATCCTGGTTGATCTCTTGATCAAACAAATCACCACTAAAATGGCCGGCCCGATCGTCCCGGTCTTTCGACCGGTCATCATGCACGACCGAGTTCATTTTTAATTTCATCTATTGTGTACCCATTGGTTCACGGTGGCTACACTCACTCAGGTGAACTCTAGATGAATAGGATTTTCCCGATCAGGTCGGGGTAGTGACTTTTTCGAGACGGGGGATGGTAGAAATTATCACCGGAGGACGAATTAGGGGTGACACGTAATGCAGAGTACCGTCTAAGTTGGGTCGGGATGCTCCAACCGATCGGACCAGTCAATAACGCGATATAACCAAAAACAACTTAGAAATACGAAAATCACGATATAATCACGATCTTCCGCACTAAGTTCTCTCCACAACCTTCCAATTAACAAACGTGCTCCAAACATGTGGACGTGAGGGGTGAAAATAGAATAATCCAGTACGATTCCGTCGGGGGGCTTCCGGTGAGCCAAAGTGTAACATTACGCGTCTCAACCGGGAATGATCTGAGCTACAGGGGCCCTAGTCCAAAACGTTTTATTCCAACTGTTGAATTTGATGCGTCCCACCCCAGATGAAGGGCAGTTTTGGACCACGAATCTATTCTCATTCTTGTATAATGTTAGTGTTGCAAGGAATTTAATAACTAATATCTCGGGTACTTACTTCTATTTCTTGATTCTCATAATATCTGGCGACATTTACCGAATCTACCTAGCACGTTGTATCAGCTAAAGGTTTGTGACCATGGTGTAATGATTTCTACTTCCGCGTAGTGTCTGCAACGACTTCTTTTTGCGAAGTCGTCGTAGGGCCTACCGCTATATTTTGCGTCCGCCACGCAGATTGAGGTGGTCACACAATTTAATACTTGAGAATCGCTCGGCAAGACATTCTTTGAGAATGGGTTTGGAGGGATAGGGTTAACGTTCGCCGATGAGCGTCAGATTTCTGAGTTTTAGACCAGGGCCTCAGGGCTGGCATACAAGTATTTATTGTGCCTTTGGCGGAAGTCACCTTATTTTGCGAAAGTTATCCTTTTATGTGATGTGTGAGCAAAGAAATACCTCGCTGACAATTCTTACTAACGCGGATTTAAAATGTCTAAACCAGTGTGATATGGATGTCACAACATGAATTATGTCGCCTACACAACGATTTTGGCCAAGCGTTGAAAAATTACGGGTAACCACTCGCCAATCCAGCATTGTCTGGCGCCTGACCACATTGTTGGAATTTTGGATGATGTTACATGAAATGAAAACTGACGTTAAATTCCTGCTATCGAGATTATCGTGGTTTCTATGCATATTGTGAATTTTAGGTTAAGTGGAATTTTAGCTAAAAACACACTTAAAATTTACATAATATATACTTTCATTTTTGTCGAGTAAACAGAACGTCTAGCATACGCGTCCTGAACACTTCCCCGCGTCCGACACTTACCGGCCGGACATTTCGAGTGAAGAGAACACGCACAACATACGCAGATAGCCTATACTAACCGATAGGACGATACATTGTGGCAAACAAGGTCATAAACGCATTAACTGGTGTTTATTACTGTTACGTTTAGCTACAAGTGATTACGTGGACATCTACATTTGCCAACAGGTTATGAGCCCAAGTTACGGGGTTCAGGACCAGTTTTGCTAAGTGTTCGAAGTTTACTAAAGTTTTCGTGCAAAGTACGATTTTTGGTGGAAGTCCCCTATACCAAAGGGAGACATTGGATTATCTCGTTTTCGCATATTTGTTTCTCGTCTGTGGTTACAGATTTTGATTGAGTGGAAATATGGCTGACGAAGAAGTGGATGTAACAGCCATGTTGGCATACATAAAACGTTTGGAGACGAAAATTGAGGCTATGGAAGATGAAAAATCAGAAGACTGCGCATCAATTATTTCGCCAAAGTCTAAAAGTTCGGAACAAGGCAGCATATTTAAAGAAGCTGTAAAAAACAATGGCCCGTTTGGAAAGCGGATGACAGTGGAAGACTTAGGTGGCGACAATGGAATTGAACGTGGCGCGCAGTGGCAGACGCCGGGCGGAAACGGACCGCGAGTATATGAAAACCAAGAAGGGCAGAATATACACCGAAGTGGGAATATGAAAATTCCCAAATTAACAATCAAAAACTTCACAGGTGAAGAGATTTATCCTGGTTTGGGTGCAGGTTTCAGGCAATGGGCCTACCTGTTTATTGAAGCAGTGGATGTGGCACAACTTTCGTCTGGATTTGTGTGGACAGAACGTTTGAAAGTTAACAAGTTAAGTGAACATTTGGAGGGCGTAGCTGCCAGTTACTTTCAAGCCAACATAATGACGTGGTGGCAAATATCACAGGAGCTTTACTATGTTTTGGATCAACTTTATCACGCTTTTAAAGTAAACATTACGCATCAGCAAGCTGCGGTACTTTTCGCGCAAGAAAAAGATGCTAGGAGATCATGGACCCAGCATTTTTTATACCTAGTGGCATTGGCACGAGAAAGTGGGTCACACGAGCGCCTTATCGTGGAAAACATTGTTAAGTATGCAGCTCCTGAATTGAAAATGGGGTTGATGATTAGATACAATCCACAGCGTATGGACTATATACTGCATGCGCAAGAACTGATCGCATGGGCGCAGGAGTTGGAAGATGGCGCAGTCAAGACAAAAAAGCAAACAAGAAGCATGGTAAATTTTGTTGATGAGCGGAAGAAAAAACGTACGTGTTTCTCGTGTGGAATGGAAGGCCACACGCAAAAGTACTGCCGAAAAGGAAATCGTAAACCGCAGGGCAAGAATTTCGAGCGCAAGCCAAGGTCGAGGGCAGACGAAAATGGAGAGAAGAATTTGGTATTGTCGACACTTGAAAGTGGAAGGAGATTACAAAAAACGCCTATAAAAGACATATTGGAAGATAAAGAATTGTGGATTATCGATAGCGGTGCAAGTCGACACCTCGTATCAAGCGAAGACTTTCTCGAAGATGCAGTTGATTGTGGAGAAAACGAAGATTTGTTGTTGCGCGATGGAGCGAAATTAAGAGTGACCAAAGTTGGAAAAGTACGTTTGAAAAGCAAGTTCGCGACGATATTACTTACGGAAGCCTATTACAAAATTGGCAAAGAATTTAATTTCTTTGGGCAACCTCAAGAAGAAGGGATGCACACTAAAAGACACAGGGAAAACGATGACGATGATGCATGGAGATAGTGTATTATTTGATGTTGATGTTACTGGGTGCGTATTCATAGCAAAGTTGAGTCTGATGAAGGAATTAAGTATAACTGAAAGTTTCTCGAATATGATTATGACAACTATGGAGAGTGACGGATGTGATGACCCACAAGAAGGGTCATTACATCACTTTCATTTAAGTTTGGGACATTTGGCTTATGACACTGTGGAACGACTGGCAAAAGACCCGGCATCGGGCATAAGGCTAACTGACAGGCGCAGACCAAACTGTCTGACCTGCGCTGAAGGAAAAGGAACCCGCACGAAGCAGCCCAAGCAAGATAGTGGACAGAACGCACCGATTGACAGAATCGGTGGCGTAATCTGTAGTGATCTAAAGGGATCGATTACCCCCAAAGATCGACGTGGAAATAAGTACCTGGTTGTTTTTGTTGACCATTTTTCTAACTACGTTCGCGTTTTTCCCGCGAAGTCAAAGGATCAAGCTGCGAAAAAATTTGAACATTTCTTGTCATGGTTTGAAAATGAATTCAATTGCCGGATTCACGTATTACGTACCGATGGAGGTGGAGAATACAGGAATGTGGATTTGTTTTGCAAAAAGACTGGTGTCAGAAGACAAATCACTGAAGCAGGGAACCCTGCCTCGAATGGCAAAGCGGAGCGCATGAACAGGACGATCTTCAACATGATCCGTTGCATGATTTTTGGATCTGGTGTCCCTCTTACGTTTTGGTCTGAAGCAACGGAATACGCCAGCTATATTCTAAATCACAGCCCAACGCGTGCAAATGTACGGAAGATGTCTCCGATTGAAGTCCTTACAAAGAAAAAGGCAAACATATCTGATATAGTGATTTTCGGTTCGCCATGCATGGTTTGGCGAGATGCCAAGAACAAGTCACTAGGAAAGCACGCGGAAAAGGCTCTAATACTTGGAAAGAGCGATGAAACTAAAGGTTACAAGGTGTTGCTCTTGAAGGACAGGGTTGTGACGACTACGAGACATGTTTATCACGTGGAGACCTTAGGAGAGAAGGAGAATGAAAAGTTGTTACGTATGGTTAATGACGATGTGGAGATAAGTCACGACAACAGTGGAGAAAATTCACTTTCGAAGGAGAATACAACAAAAAATCGCGACAAGAAATACAAACAAACGCTACCGCCAAGAAAGTCGGTGAGAAAAATAAAGAAGACGCAGAGATTGATTGAGTACGAAGAGGATGAAAAACAGCGCAGGGAAATTGAAGATGAAGTTTCGAATGATGAAGAAGTAAATGGAGTAAACGAAGAAAATTCGTTTTTTTGCTTTTGCGGTGTGTAACGTCGACAATCCGGACAGTGGGAAAATCGCTGGAACGCCGGACCCCAAAAGTTACTTTGAAGCCCATAAGGGGGGGGCAATCTGAGAAGTGGGCAGTCGCCGAGAAGACAGAATTAAAAGCCCTAGAAGACTTGAAGACATGGGAAGTGATGAAACGAAAAGATGGGATAAAAACTTTACCCACCAAATGGGTTTACAAGACGAAACTCAAAAATGATGGCACTGTTGAAAGATACAAGGCTCGCTTAGTGGCACGTGGAGACAAACAGGTGTATGGCGAAAATTATTTTTTTACTTTCTCGACGGTTATGGAGATAAATAATATGAAAGCCATATTAATACTGTCGATTGTGTGGAATGTGCCGGCAAGGCATGGGGATGTCCCGAGCGCCTACCCGAAGGCAAGTACTGAACAAGATTACGACATTTATCTACAAGTACCTCAAGGCATGGAAATTTCGAATGACACACTGGAAAAGTTGGGAGCTACAAATGCTAAAGAGCTAATGCTCAAACTGAAGCGAAATCTTTACGGCCTTAAACAGGCAGGACGTTTATGGTACGAGCTATTGTGCGACACTTTGGTGAAGATGAATTTCTCTCAGTGTTTAACGGACACATGTATTTTTGTGAAGATTGATGAAAAAGGCACGATTGTGGTTGGAGTTTACGTTGATGACTTATTGGTAACAGCTACGAAGACTCATTTAGTGGATGACTTTTTCGAAAAAATGCAAGGTTTGGAACTAAAAGATTTGGGCAATGTGGAGAAATTTCTCGGTATGCGAATTACGGGTGACCCAACGAACGGATAAACCATTGATCAGGAGAGCACCATCGTGGAGATGCTGGACAAGCATGGTTTGAAGGAGGCGAATGTGGTAAAAACGCATATATCAAGTTTGGAAGAATATGAAGAACTGAATGAAAAATTACCGATTGATTCTCGTGGAAAAGGGCCCACGGTGAAAGATTTTCAGTCCCTTGTGGGAAGTTTGTTATGGATATCACGAATTTCTCGCCCGGATATATCGTTTGCGGTGCACCGTGCCACAAGGCACACGCATGCACCAAGTCTGAGCGATTTCAAGATTGCTAAACGAATTGCAAGATACTTGAAGGGCACCAAGGGTTTGAAGTTACATTTACGTGGAGATGGAGAGATGAAACTACCTTTGCGAATTGTTAGTTATAGCGACGCTGACTACGCCGCTGATCGTGTGGACAGGAAAAGTATCAGTGCAAATGTAATTTTTGTGTGTGGAATTATTGCGGGATGGAGCTGTAAGAAACAAGGATCTGTTGCTCTGTCGACTGCGGAGGCGGAATTTGTTGCAGCCGCCGCAGGTGGAAAAGAGGCACTTGGTTTGAAGGAGCTTTTCGAGGAATTAGGTGTGAAGACGAAGACGCCAATCGTGCTGAAGATTGACAATCAAGCCGCGATTAAACAGCTTAAGAATGAGGCGAGCGCGGCGAGTGCGAAACACATTGACGTAAAATTGAAATTCTTGAAGGACTTTACGAAACGTGAAATTGTGGAGGCTGAGCATGTACCAAGCGCGAGTATGGTAGCAGATCTGCTTACGAAAACTTTACATGCACCGAGGATTCAAGAATTGTGCGAACAGATCGGATTAAAATGATGTTTTATTACGGTTATGGCGATGATGCGCTACTGATGAACCTATGGTCTTTACATTTACGTTGATGTGGATTGCACACGAAGCCCCGGTACTCTCGGAAGGAGTGTTGGAATTTTGGATGATGTTACATGAAATGAAAACTGACGTTAAATTCCTGCTATCGAGATTATCGTGGTTTCTATGCATATTGTGAATTTTAGGTTAAGTGGAATTTTAGCTAAAAACACACTTAAAATTTACATAATATATACTTTCATTTTTGTCGAGTAAACAGAACGTCTAGCATACGCGTCCTGAACACTTCCCCGCGTCCGACACTTACCGGCCGGACATTTCGAGTGAAGAGAACACGCACAACATACGCAGATAGCCTATACTTACCGATAGGACGATACATTGTGGCAAACAAGGTCATAAACGCATTAACTGGTGTTTATTACTGTTACGTTTAGCTACAAGTGATTACGTGGACATCTACATTTGCCAACACACATTTTGGTGAGCACTCGACCGTGCAATTCTGCATTCAATATATCACTATTATTACTAGATTAACGTAATTTTACTCAATATTTAACGCTACTAAAAAGCGGGCAAGGCAAGAAAAAAAAGGTCATGAATACTGGACATGCAGATTACAAAAGATCAGACATACTACTACATCAGCTAAGCTCCCACGAAGACAGCATACAACTCTTACCCTATTCGCATTATTAAAACGTTCCAATGTACACCAAGTGCATCAAGATAGGGAATCCGAATAGGAGTCATCATTTTAAGCTAGCATTCAACAATCGCCTTGAGGTCCTCCATCGCATGGCATCAACAGGCATTACGTACCTTAACTTTAAGCTTTGGAAGCCAGCGACCGTATCGATGGTGATCGCAATATATTTGTTAGAACGTTTTCAAAGGATGAGTGATATTCCGAAAGAGCAAGAAGTGTTTCAGCAGGAGTGGCTTTCATGATATTTTTCGCCAGCGTAGATGTCCTCAGTTTCTCTCTCCGAAAGATTATCGGTTATGACGTATTAATCAAAAGGAGGGGGGCGACAAAAGCTGTGGACATATCGATAACACCGACTTGCCAGAGAACGGTCAACTTGGTATTCTAAATTGGCAAAACCCGAAGTAAAGTGTATGTCTGAGAAAAGCACCATTATACAATCCGCAAATTCTATAACCAGTGTTATCGCAAAAGTTCTCACCCCTACGAGTAATCAGAAAGCTATCAATATTATCTACTTCAAGACGGTCAGTCATTCAGATCAAGTCGTACTAAGTCGATTAATCGTGAAGATCTGGAAGCGTGACGATGAAGATCTGCCTCATAACAGCCAAATAAATAATCGGCACGTTTTGAACAATGTCGTCTGCTCACCGTTTTACATAAAAAACCCTTAACATCTTTCCGTTTTAGTCTCATTGATTCGTTTCTTTTATCAACACACGCACCCAACTTTGTGCGTCCTCGTCGAACTCTTACATCACCACGGGACTTGCAGTTTCCGCAATTTTTCGTCACCACAGCGTCCTGGCACATTAATACCTGCAAGCATAGCATTCGACTGTACGCGGTCTACGTGTACCGCCCTAATGTTGTGTTCTTTATACTTGACCTCATTCTGTAATATGTCTGATATCGTGAAGCCTACTAACTGCGTCTCCTGACAGTGCTGAAGAAACATGTCTGCCGTGGCCTTGAGTTTTACAGTATCTCTCCCAAGCAGTGCAATGCTCTTTCCCAGCTGATCGAAATGCTGTTCAACCTGCGACTCACTGTTCCACCAGGCACGAAAGAAATAAAAAGTACTTCATTGCCCATGAAGAACACAACAAAGACCTGCGAAGCCGAAATCCTCGTCTTTCCTGTACTCTTTCGCCAAAACATTTTGGTTGATTAACAGCTATGTCAAAGGTTCTCGAGTCAAGAAGTACTCCATGTTGAGGAAACACGCTCAATACCCGCCACTCCGTCCCAAAGTTTGTGTCGGATTGTTATTATTAAATATAAAATAACAATCCGACAATAACTTTGAGACGGAGGGAGTATATGTTATGCCCTTTACCTAAATTTATATATAGCTTTCCAGGAGTAAACTTGTGACTGCCCGCGACGGATTTAGCTGTGGAGTTAACGTTACATCAGGCTGCCATATGCTGATTTTACAAACGCTTAGTTGTGGTCGAATTTGAAATCAACCGAACAATGATTTGCTGACAGAATTGTGCTTTCAATTCAATTGAAACACACAATAATCAAGTTTGGAATAAATCCTACTTCTGGATACGCTACCAGAAGTAAATTTTAATCGTTGAGTCATCTTAAAATTTTAATCTCACAAAATTTTCAATACTCAATTGCAGAGATCTTATCGCTACTTTCTCATAGCCTCACGAGCGCCACATATGGCCAATAACACAGAATGCTTGGTGAGTTTCATTATTTTCACATGTAGCAATATTTAATTAGTGACTAGTAATAATGACCTAAGTAGTACTTAGTGGTGATAAAAGTATTGACAAGTCACTAAATATGCACTTCGGTAGACATGTGCCTTATGGAAGAGGAAGTCAGAAACCCGTCACTATCGGTTCCAAAACGTCCCAGGGACTCAGAGCAAGGTGGTTGAGTAGGCACCCTGCGCACTACTTATTCAAACAGCACACTGCGCTCCACCTGTGATATTGCCAACTGGCACCTCACCGTGCACGCTCTATTTATATTAAATAGTAGTTAACATAAATATATGCTTATACAAACTCCTAGATACTTTCTCTGTCTTGAAATATAAGGCCGTTCTTTTCTAAAATTCATTTTAAGCAGAGAAGGGTTGTCTGAGGCTAGCCGATTGGACGTTTCGAATTGTGAATCCATGCTGATTGGCGGAGCTTTGTTTATCCAAAACAGTCCAGCTGTTTTCGAGATATGGCCCTTAAAGTCGGACACTCCACGGGGCCCGCGTTCTCAAAATGACGCAGACCAATCCGAAATACCGCAAGCAATGCAAAACTTGGTAGTGGCCCAGCACAAGAAGGTACTCGCTCATATGTTCTGAGTATGCGTAATATTTCTCCTGTCTAACGGTATGATCAAGGAACTTACCCTAAAATTTGACGTTTCTCAGCGCCAGATACGTCGTTTTTGGACATGATATCGCGCCAAGCTGGAGGTAGGTACAATTAACGATGGCGCGAGCGGCCGTTGTGGTCGCAGCGACTGAAAAAAACTACCTGCTGATGCGGAATTCGTCGCGACGCTCGCACTAACCATCGCACTTATTTCACTTTTTTATCGATCCAACATCCGGACTTTAGCAGAGTGCCTTTGAATTTATATATGAAACCGTGCTTAAGACCAATTTGGCCTTATATTCCGGGACACGCTTAACTGTAGATGCGGCCTTATATTTCTGGACAGAGGAAGTATATATGTTGAAGTTGCCTTTAGCTTTGTGGTGTAGTCGCTCTCAGAAATTCTTTCTGAGATGCGAACACCCACGGGGG
>MIQA02000825.1:13703-27107 GCA_001887855.2 Sclerospora graminicola | reverse complement strand
TAGACCCCATTCGCAATAGTAAGTATCCTATTTGGGAACAGTATTTTTGGACAAAGAGAACATACTTTTGCAAGTGACTTGATATTACTTATAATCTGAATAAATGCAGTGGTTTCTCCTCTATTCGATAACCTTACTATAATCTAATATAATAGACCCCATTCGCAATAGTAACAATCCCTTTTGAAAACAGGATTTTTGGACAAAGAAAACGTAATTGTGCAATTAACTTCATACTTTTTATACGCTGAATAAATACAGTATTGACTCCTTTATTCGATAACCTTACTATATTGCGTAATAGTTTGTTTTTTGCTGATTATCGAAGAAATGCGCAACAGCTAAGTGAATGTACAACTCATATTGAGATGGAAAACACACATTAAAATGAACAATTCTATATTAGATGAGCAAAACGAATGTAAAACCGAACGTGTATGAAGTTAAGAAACAAAAAGATTTTCTTTTTTCTCTATTAATAATAAGGGCTAAAGTTTGCTTTTGTATAGCGTTAACGTTTATTTGTCTGTTGGTTGTCGACTGTAAAAAAGCTCTCATTTTAAGTTCTATTTTTGTCACTTAACATATGCGTGAGAAAAGAACCATGGACATGATCAAATTAATAAAATAATTTTAAGTAAGTTAGTCATTGGGATGACATCTTACGCTGTATGTACTACAACAGCTAAATCTTTCCATTACCATTATCTTACCTTAGGCAAGTTAGCTGTCTGAGTAAGCCTTAAAATCAATTTATGATATTTATTAACATGCCTAGCTGCTGTGATGGGTGTAGCAATTGAGTTTTCTCGTATAAAGGCCTTGGAAACATAATTTCAAAATAGATTACGCACTGATATTTATAGTAGATAGTATTATATATTATATAAGGAGAATCTATAGGATAACACTAATATCAAACACAATAATGCAACATCTACATATGCACATTATTAGTGATAGCTCTGCATTGAAGTCTAAGGAAAATTTAAAACTGTGGGTAATGCTTAAAATCATCGTAATCTAGACAGTGGTCAATTTTATTTGAAAAGTTACCCGTACACTTTCGAGAAGAAATTAAAATATCTATTCATTATCGGGCATAGTTATTTGGCGATAAATGGATGAGCGTTTCAAAGCACAAGTTTGGTGTCTGTGTGATTTGAGATTAGCTGTGTGAAATATTTGCTTTATTCAGCATAGACAAGTTGATACCGAATCATAATGATGATGATGTATTGCTGGCTTAGCAAACAACTACAGGTCGCAAGCTCAAACACAGCTCCCATGTGCATTATTTCGCTACTGCAAGAATAATGTCACTTTCCAAAATGGATGTTTATTTGCGCAAACACTAAACCTTTTTGCTGCAGGTAGGTCAAATACATTTTACAGCAACTAATTGCACTTCTTTGGCTCTTAAACAAACCCCAACCTCCGACTGTCTCCCTACCCAATTGCACAATATCTTGCTATTGCGATTTGGCTAACGCGTTGGAACACAGCATTGTTACTAATTCTCCTTCATTGGACTATAACTCAGTCTTTACGCATAATAATAATCAGTTAGTGTTTACACTTATTTTTTCTCCATGTGACCTAGGTCTTGCGCTTAGAATTTAATACTGTTTTTGGGGCCAACTATTAGCTGCTACGAATTTCCTAAGAACTGTCCGAATTTCCTGAGATGTCATTTCCACCCAAGGATGTTGGTGACTCAGGATCAAGATTAACTGCTCGTAGATAATTGATGATTGTGCGTCCATCTTGTCCCTTAAACCCTTCACCCTCTGTGTTATCCTTGCGAGCCCGCTCAATAGCTCGCTTACCTTTGCCGAATAATTCGTGCCATATGCCTTTTCTCGCATTCGTATTCCTGTCCGCCTGGACTTCTTTTGAAGTAGCACCAGTGGTGTTGTCGTCCGATCCTGCTCCTTAGCCCTGCTCCACACAAATACTAAGTGCATTCCTTGTCGTCGACTGTACCTTTTCGGTCCGGTTCCCCATAGCCCTTGTTTGGCCTTCTTCATGCTCCTCGCATCCTTTGACTCGATGTCTTTTGAACTCAGGTGAAAGTATCGTTCTTTCCCCTGCTCTTGTCCGTTAACACGCGGTGTTCCTCCTTTGTTAGCAATTTCAAATTGCAGATTTCCGCCTATGTGTGGTATCCCCGCAGGCACTTCCACACTCTTGAGCCTTCCACTCTGGGTAGCAACGGTATGATTCCTAGTAAAGCTAGGTTTGGTGGCGCTACAGGCTCACCCTCACCCCCGTGCAGTCGTCCCCAGAGCATTCCTCTTTGCGGTCCTTCTTCTACACTGTGAAATTGCATCTTTAATCCTGGGTGTGATGGCCCCGCAGGCTCTTCCACACCCCCAAGCGTCCCTCCCTGAGATTTTAAACCTGTGTGTGATGGCCCCGCAGGCACTTCCTCACACCCTGTCTTGACTCCGTTATTCGCGGAGTTTGAGTGCCCATTTGGTCCTGGGTGTAGTGGCCCCGTAGGCTCTTCCACACCCCCAAGTGAATTCTTCTTTGTCGCGGTAACTGGCTATATGTGAGGCCAGCCCATAATATCCTGAGCAGAGGTCACTGCCGCCCTTATCGCTTCTGACGGTGAACCTACGTGTCCGCGTTGGCGGGGCGTGCTGCTGTCCGAAGAGGAAGGGCCTGGGCCCGTGCCCAGGCCGTTCGTCCGTTGAAATCCGTTGCTCCTGATTCCGGTTCAGAACCTCCCCATCCTTGTTGGGTGAGGTCTAGACTGCGAATTCGAAACTGACAGTATGTTACCGGTACCAGGTAATTATAATTGAGAGCGGGGCACACCCTTTTTGCTACGTGCACATAACCTGCACCATAAAGTAGGTACAAGATATGAAGTCATATCTACGCACAATAGGACCGTTATTTTAGCCATCGTTGTAGCAAAAGGGAGTGCAACGATTCAAAAGCTGACAATATCTTCTCTGCATTGACCTGCATCAGCCTAATTTCTTGGTGCTTATCAGGCATTCAAATAATAGACATAAGGTGTGTAGTCACCAGAGCTGCGAGGGCTATCAAGTAATCAATTAAGGAACGTTAATAGGAGTCGATATGCTTTAATGTTTCCATTTTACCTGTAAATTGTTTGAACCTCATGAACTACAGTCCTCTAAGGTATTTTAAAGATTGAGCTTAGATGTTGTTCAACAGCAAGAAGAAACATTTAATTGGAAGAATGAACTATTTTATGCTCGTTATGTGGTTAGTTGATAATAGGTTGCTGGATCCATCTTGAAAAGAAAACTTTCAACACGGACGACCTATACCTGTAGCTTTAACAATTGCGTCCAGGCAATTAATTGAAATAGAAAAAAGAGTGTTCCGAATACGAACAGAAATGATGATACCGGTAGGCTGCCAAGGCATAATAACTTCTGTAACGCCGAGTCATATTTTGACCAGCTCGCAATTAGTAATGCACAGGCTAGTCCCAGCTCTAGAGGCTGCCTACATCTATATTAATATAATTTTAATACCAGCTATCAAAGACTTATTTATAAGACTTTGATAACTGGCATAAATTTTGTTGTTATAAAAAAAGTTGAAAATGTGTTTAACGGTTATGCATCAGCTAGGTTTTCTTGAGCTGCATCATATCTCTTTCTAATTCAACAAGAGCGTCTCCATACCCATTGATATTAGCGAAATCGAGTTGAAGGAGACCCAAGCCTTGAATAAAGCATGACTTTACTCTTTACGGTACGCTGTACCATCGTTATAGAACAGAGGGTGTGCACTCCCGAACCTATTACCGGTTACTGTAACATTATTCTAGAAATGCTACGTCCTTTTTTGTAAATGGGGTCATCGAGGGGGTCAGAATAGTCAAAATCTTTTTTATTCTTTTACTCATTAGAACACCTGCTGATTTAGTCTGTAACCAATCACCTACTAATATCAATCAGTTTTAACGTAGTATTTTCCGAGAAAACAAAATTCCCGACCAGATACAGTGTAATCTCTACTTATATGACTGAATGCTGAGGTCAAAGACCGAGAAAATTCGATTTAATAGTGTTATTTCTTCTGTTATTGAGAAACTAATCAATATCTATAGAGACTGACAAATGACATACAATTATAGAGGTTGTACTGTTTTATCCTAAAACAATACTTATGTACTCGCTGATCATTTTGGGTAGAAAAGGTGGCTCTTCTGAAGAAGACGATCAAGGAGGAGATTGACGGCGAAGACCGCAAATTGTAGCTCTTCATAGCGAAGACGGCGCGTGGCTTACGTCTCGCTCGGAAGATATCAAGAAGCTGAAGAAAGGGAGAGAACGACTCTCATCGAAGCGCTAATGGAGGAGGACCAAGAGCTTCAGGCAGAGGATCCGATAAAGGACGTGCTGGAAGCAAACTAGATGCCCACCCTCCAGTCGAAACAAATTTACATGCTGGTGGTAGTTCCAGAGGAAATGGCAAAACACCGACACGAACCCCGTGATAGCTCGAAGGAATGGCTTTCCGCAATGTGCTCGATCATATGTTTGCTCGAGCACACATCGAACGCGACTCGAACTACGGCTCATCAACGCGAGAGAAGCGTCTTGACTTCCTATTTGTCTTGAGTGGTGTTTGCGTCTTTCATGGCGAGAAGAAATCACCTGATGTCAGCATCAGTGTGTTCACCGCAGAGCTTTGTTCGAAACTTTGTGGGTATATGGAAATGTGCCATATGTGCTTGACTACGCTGCGTCGGGTTACAATATTAACTTACTTGCTCTAAAACATATGATCGAGAACATTGCGGAAGAACTGTATTGGATAATTCAACCTTGAAATTAAGGAGCACATGTTTGAAGCTGTTCTATGCACTTTGAACTTGAGGTTGCTAGTGCCCAGCGAGTGGAAAAGATGAATACAGGGACATTTGTAAGAGTGGACTGGTTGTACGGCTGTATCCAACGCTCGTTGAGAATTTTTTTTCGGATAGTAGAAGTTTTGACCGCCTAACAGTTATATGGGTCATCTTCAAGTGGCCAACATTTGAGTGTCGAAGAACACGGCCCCGAGATTTTTGTGGATGAAGGCATCCACACTACTTCTGTTGACATTTGGGTTATCTGAATTTCGGTTGAGACTAGCGGGGTGAGATGGCTGGACTTTGCCGAAAGGTCGTCATTTTATGACCGGCTGATGAAGAAAGTTCCAACAGCACGACCAAATGCAGAAGAAGCTTTAGCTAATCTGGAGGCGCTTGAAGAAGCAGCAAAGAGAGTGCAGGAAGCAACCGCGATTTGCAGCACAGCGAAATCTCTCGTCACAGTCGAACACAGTCTCGTTAGCGAAAGTATTAGACTCTGAAAGCGACTCTTTCGGTTAATTTACTTATATTCTTTACAGACTTTTTCTAGTGTCGAATTGCCACATCTAGTGGCCGTGGCACTGTACTGATATAGTAAATCTGCGAGCATGCGAAAATTTATGTTTGGATCGCTCCCAAAAATAATAAAAAATCGACTTGTTTTATTTATTATCATCTAGTTCCATCTCCACGTCCACGGGTCTCTTGACCGGTTTCTCAGCGGACTGATTCATGTTCGATGCTGATCGCCATGGTTGTTCTTGTCCAGGTGTGTACTGAGGCAATCATATATATTGTTCGCCCGCAAATCGGTTCATCATAGTCGCGAACATGGCTTTTAATTGCTATGGGACCTCCGGCATGTTGGTATGACCAGTGTTGGAGGTCGGATTGGCCTGTGGCACTTCCTGAGCATCTTCGAAACTATCGTCCGATCCGACTCTAGGGCAGAGATTGATTTACTTTTTAGTATAGCTCGGTAAATCACGGATAACAGATCTTTTCACTTGTTGTATGGGCTATATCTCCATTTTAAACACACACAGCAAAATCTTCGTAATTTCCGTTCAGCTCTCGAACTGGCAACAACTCAGTAATTGATTTTGTGATCTATTAGTGGTTCTCACGAATAGAGGTAGAATGGAAGGTTGAGTGATGGAGTTGACCAATGGAAATTCATCCTCCCTGTACCGTTCGTGAGGACCTCGAACTGGCTTATTTCATTCTCCAAAAAATGGAAGGGTGAGTAATGGAGAAAGTTCATCCTCCCTGTACCGTTCGTGAGGACCTCGAACTGGCTTATTTCATTCTCCAAAAAATGGAAGGGTGAGTGATGGAGAAAGTTCATCCTCCCTGTACCGTTCGTGAGAACCTCGAACTGGCTTATTTCATTCTCCAAAAGTCAGAGCACAATATAACTTTATAGTGAATAATGCCTACAGGAGTGAGTAAGCACTTAAGACCCAACTCGCTTTTTAAACATTCTGTAATTCTATTCCATCTAGACGACTTATTCCTTTATTTGTTATCTATCAGCAAGTATTTGTGTGCTGTCGTTCTTGTGCCGACCACAGAGGCCGGCGGTTTGAAAAGAAAAGGCTAAAATTAGCTCATTCTACTCAGGAATAATAGCAATTACGAGCATTCTTTTTGGCGGATCACATGCCGACCTACTGCATTTCTCCAGCCTCCTTTTTTATTTTTGGACGATAGATCGAGAAGGATGAGGTAGGATGCATGATGGATATGACCAATGACAATTCATTATTTCTCCATTCTCCATTATACTTTGGTTCGTGAGAACCACTATTATAAGAAGATATAAGAAGATTCATACGACTTAAGAAGTTATCATCCTCTTTGTCTCCCCGACTGCCATTTGCATCGGCTTGTTGGAACTGATTTGATAGTTGCAAAGCGTTTGATTTTACATACACCAGTTTTCTGACGTTTTCTTCCGTCAGGCTGTTGCAAAGTTTTGAATGTATGAAGCCGAAGGTAGAGAAGTTACATTCCGAGGCAGCACTGGAGAAGGCCATAGAAAATACCCGCAGAGCAACTTGTTGTAACGCAGGCCAATCGGTTGCATCGGAGAAGCAAACTCCATAACAGTCATTCTGCCTTTCATCAGCATCTGGAATCTAAATGAATTGTTTGCCCCGCTCGACAGAGCGCTCACACAGAACTTGGTATGCTCGTCGTAGATTTGATCGATACGCTGCAATGCGTCATCGTTTCCAAACGCGAACAAAAAGATCTTCAACGTTCGACTGCTACTCACGGTCCATGTCGTCATCAAGGTACCGAGGATCCAAAATATTTCCCAATCCGTATGCGTCTCCGTATATGAACGTGAATCGCTCAGTAGTAAGCTTGACAAGATAATCTTTCTGCTCTGAAGAAAGACGAACGATTTCCCTGAAATCCGTCGGCAGGTTAACAAAAGCCTGATAAACTTCCGATACTAGAACGATGTCCGACTGAACAATTTCGTGATGAACATGTCAATTGGTTCCAGAATCAGAATAAAGGTTTTCAAGCAATCCACGAAGTCAACGGAGGTGATGATCTGCTTGAAATATCGCTACTGTTCTTTCTACTTGGTAGTGCCGATGCTTTCAAAATCGCGCTCCGTAACGAGAGAGCTCAGGACTGAGTCAGTGGCAAAGCTCGAACGAAAACATCCGATAAGACTACCCCAACGAGTTGGAGCAGGTGCTACTAATCGCGGCAAGTTTGCAGCCTTCAATGCCGTTTTCAGAATGGCTTTGGCGGCGTAATGGTTGCGGAAGTAAATAACGATATCTTTACATGCTGATGCAAATTGCAGAAGATGTTCAAACGGATATCCTTAGGTTCACTGCCGCCAGATGGGTTCGTTTTAGTGGCAGCAAAGATGTCTTTCACCATCAGATGTAGCCCATGCGACACGCAACCATGCAAAACCTGTGTGGGATTAGGAGCCTTTAAAAGTCATCATGCTTTCTTATTAGTTGACACGTTGTCAGAAACGGCGCCAACAACGTTGCATTCGATAGAATCAATGACTCTTTGCAGATCTGACGCAATCCAGTCTGCATTGTGCCCTTGATCTGCGGTATTGACATATTCCACGAGCAATGCCTGACTTGCAGATACAGCCATGTAGTTCACCACAGCTTCATTGTCGATATTAGACCACCCGTCTGATGTGATGCAAATGGGCTGAGTTTTGCACGCTAAAATTTCATCGACTTTGCGTTTGACTTTGCTGTGGCACTTATCCAGTAGCGTCCCAGCTAGCTTCTGTCGAGATGGTAGCGTAATATAAGGGTTGATCAACTGAAATGCTTTTAGCAAGTGCTGTTCTATCACTCGCTAAAACGATGTTCCTGTGCAATAGTATTGCATGTCTATCATTTCATGCAATTTTGCAAGCTGTCCCTTGTTTAGCTTAGAAACAGCATAGCTGGTGATTGACGTTGGAGTCGAGCTTTGTTCCGCCTTCAAAGCTGATGCCACTTTTTTGTTCGCTCACCACTCCGGACGATGTGATAGGGACGTGTCCTTCATTAGGGATATAAATTGCTTACATTTCTTCAGATGCGTCTGCACAGACAGCGTCTCGTTGTGGTGTCTTACCGACTGTTTGCATTTCTTGCAAACAGAATTGTTTCCATCCGATTCGATGCGCGTCGACCGCATCGGTGAGCAAGTCCCAGATGGCGTTGACTGGTTTCCCTCGCTTCCGTGCGATCACTTCTTCGTTAGATTCACAGGCGTTAACGACAATCTGCGCCAGCTGAGCGTCGCTTGCGGCAGCGAAGAAACAGATTTGCCGTTCAATTCCATTACTTGATTAACTGCAGTAGTCTGCGCTCTGACTTAGTTTTTTTCTGAATGACTGCGAATACGGAATATCAATATTTGCGGTCACGCACTCCATTAAATGAAGAAGATATAAGAATAATATCGCTCATTTCTTCTTATATAATATGAGAAGATATAAGAAGACGTAATTTAAGGCCCTTGTTCAAGTGTCGGTATGGCGTTCTGTACTGAAAAATAGTGACACATGATTGGACAAAACAAATTGATGTTTGACACATTACTGTTCCGAGATCGTGGAATTCCGGAACAGGTGTTCTGAAAAGAGCACATTTGTACCGAAATCATTGATGAAGTAATATACATAATAGAGATAGCAGTATAATAGTAGGTTGAGCGTATGCTGCGAGCCTCGCCCGAAGTCTTCGGTACGACCCTAGGGAAATCGATAATTACACGATGCACAGCCCTTAGACATCAATACATGTAGTACAGCGAGCATGCTCATATGTAATTACTCTAAAGTATATCTTATAGACGACGATATCTTAAAGGCGAAGCTCCTATATTCGAAAAAGTTTTGAGGCACATGAGATTTTCATGTGCTACACACAAGAAGGGTTGTCAAGAATTGGACCAGTGATTGTCGTTAAATCAATGGGAGTATATTTTAGCTACGAGGGATGGTATCAAACTTGGCAGAAGAAGGATAAAGTGAATCGATTCCCCAATGACCAGCGCACTCCTACAGACGTAGCGTATGCTGTGGCTCGATGGTCTGCCATTGGTGGTGCTTCACACGATTATGATGTGAGTCGTCTCTACCTGAAGGTGACGTCCTGTAAAACAAATGGTATAGTTAGTACAGTGGGTCCCAAATTTAGACCCGATTTTCAAAAATCAGCAAAAATATCTTATAGACGACGCGCTTATAATTGAAGCAATTTGGTGTCATGTACCCATCGTCAATAGGATATACACTATGTACTCTCACTTCGGACACCCACCAAACGTATTTGGTTTTAGATGAAATTAATTGTCAACGGATATAGCAATTCACGATGAGGTATAGATAGCCGCAAGCATAACAAAAACAAGAAACGCTATGTGAATTTCAGCTTAACTCACATGATCTACTAGTTACTCTTCAAGGCTCAGTTCTACTCTCTTGTCAGAGCAATCTTAATCTCTTCTTCGTGGGTGTCACATCAATCTGGTCGAGCTGTGGCAAGAGTTTCTCTACTTTACTCATCCTCATGATGATTCAGCGCCTACTAGAGAGGACTACAAGCACATGTTAGAGCAAGAAAGAAATGTAGATATTCAATTAATAGAAGCTACCGTTTTAGTGGAGTAATTGGAAACATCATGACAACTCAGCGATCAATGATCTGCACGCAATAGCGAACTTTGATACGTCCTACCTATACCGGTAGCAACGTTGTCGCCGTAAATTCGAGGTAAAAGAATTCACGGCGACGACATTGTTACCGATAAATGCAAGCGAGCTTGCACATATTTGATGAATAAATATCGATGTCAGCAGTGGATAACCGTGAGATCTGCACTCGAACTCTTGACCCTATTTGGTGTAGCATTAAAATGTTTTAAAGCAGAAGGACTTGATCAAGCTAGCATTTTATTGCGTAGGTGGTTGAAATGGTGCAACAACTTGGCCAATGGGTAGAGAGAGATGCACGCACTTAATTGAAAAATTAATACTCTTCGTACAATACGACAATGTTGGGGGAAGTCCGTGTTCATATTATTTTTTTCCTCCGCTAAAAATTCCGCCAGCGCCCCGCGCCTCGAACGTCACATCCGCGTTTATATTATAAATACAGTATTCACAACAGTGGCGTGTTGCTCGTTTTGTTCAAAAGTCCTAACGCAAGCAAGTCCATGATACCAAGAACCAGTAGCACGACATCTAGATCCCAAGTAAGTACTCTGCAATAAAACTGAAACATGCAATTAAGCACGGTAAAGACGCCGCCGACAATAGCGCAAGCGCTCGCTAAGAACTGGAGGAAGCCCACTCGATACTGCTCAATGCGAAACGTGATAGACCGAAACGTGTAGGAGAACGACACCACTAGAAAAATAGCGGTCAATGTTACAGGTTGGTGAAATTCACGTTCATGTACAGGAACGTACTTGGAAGCCCTTGTCCCACATAGGCGTAAGCTGGCGAAAGTGTTCGGTCACAGAAAATTGGTTGGTGATGATAAGGCTCGCTGGCAGGAACGTGTACTCCGTTGTCACCACCTATGAACGCAAAGAAAGCTATTTGTCACCATACTCACGAGTTGTTTTATTTTGTTGCTGTACCTTGAGGAAGTACAGGAGTGAACCGCGCATCGACTTATCCACCCGCTCCTCTTTGCGATTGTCTAGCGGTTTTTTCTTGTCCTACAGGTAAGATATAACGTGAACGTAAGTGCTGCAAAAAACTACTGCAATGAACTAGCAACGAGCGATCTGCTTACTGGGTAGATTTCCCCAAAATGCAACGAGCGAATGGTGTGCGAAGTGTCAAAGACTTCAAACGTCGCATTGATCAGATCTTGCGCCGATAAATATTCCGAGCGCTAGAACTTTGACGGCGCAAAATATAACATGCCTGCAACCTGTCGACAAAAAGTTAATAATCAGAAAATTCTTGCCACGCAAAAAAGCCAGTATCCTTCCAAACAACAAGTGAGCCTTTGATACGACATCTTGATTCACTTGGCCACGAAGCACCTTCTCAATCTCCACCTCTTGACGCTGGACGACCGTATGAAGACTCGGCATCATCTAATCTTTTTGCAGTAAGAAGCCTTGACTGCTTCACACGTGTTGCAGCACCGGAAGTGCAAACAAGAAAAAAACGTAAGTAATTTACTAAAACGGCTCTAATTATCGCGTCCAGTACCTACCCTGGCGCTCCAGCAGAGTAGCAACTGCCACATGCAGGTCTATTGTCAACAAACATATGGCAGCGTCATTAGTCTTCCACATGGCAATTCGCCACGGAATACGATCACCAAGCTAATTGTATTATTCATTGGCTGTACGTATTCGCTAGAGCGAGCTGGAAATTTGTTTTGGGATATTTAATATCTATAAAATAATAAATTGGATACAGGAATGTATTTTTGACGGTGTCCGAAGTGAGAGTACATAGTGTACTTTAGAGTAATGTGGTGCAGGTAGGTACATGGACAGTGTCCGGAACATCATTTCTGAACGATCAGAATTACGTAACCCTAACCCTTGTTTACAGTAGACCCCCTATGTAAGGCCTACGTCAATGGCATTAAACGTACTAAATTGAAGTTGGTTAGGTTAATTTTGGATTTCCATATGTCCTTCCCTATAGACCATATGGCATGCCAGTTAGGTCCACTCTAGAGAAACATCAGGTACCACCAGAGGCAGCCTGTACCTAACCGCGATGCGCGACCTTTTCTATTTACTCTCTCACTTTCCAAATCAGTCGCCAACTTTCCAAGTCACACGATAACCAAGGAAGTCAAGCCGTACCCCGTCTTTGTTCCACGTTTTAGGTTCAGATGATTTTGGTTTTTATATTGAGATTAATATTAATACATTGTGTAGCTGTTATTTGACAAGTACTTTCTTAGTTTACTCTGTGTACCACAGTTTAGCTATTCTCATTAGACATATCAACGTATGAAGATGGAGACATCAAATACGCTGCTATCGGGCACGAGCGATATTTGATGATGCATTTGGCTAAGACTAAACCTCAACTATTGAGTGAGCTTCAACTTGGTCCACTTCTCAGATTCCAAATTTGCATGCAGTGATTGGAATGTTACTTATGTTGGCTGGATCCTTAGGATACGAAATCGGGAGCTTGCCACTTGGGTTCACGTCACCGTACAAAATCTCCCCCATAGCTTGTCCGCCAAGCTCACATGGAAGCATACCGTCGATGATAGCGGCAGCATTGTCTGGGATCGAACCAAGAAAACGGGGACGCTCTTCAAAGAGCACGACAATCACCTTGGTTCCACTCGGTGCAAGCGCATGAATGAACTTCTTCCTGCCCTTCTGGTATTACCAGGTCATCAATATCACCAGGTTTTCTCCGTGTTACTCGCTTTTCCATTCGCAGCAATCGTGAACTTATGCTGACCAGCAATATCCAGTAGACCCGACCGTGGTCGAGTGGTTTACTACTCACTTCGGGACCGGCAGGACCCGGGTTCGATCCCGGGGCCAACCAAGTTGGTTGGATTGTAAGTATAATGTGACGTATTCAACCAGCAAGATCCAGTGTCTTTACAAGTTTGTCATTAGATATACACCCTTTCCAGTCCAAGTTCGGCAAAGAACAAATTAAGAACGGCAAGAACAAATGCAAATTTGGCAAGAACAAATGCAAATTCGGCAAACCACCCACTTTTTATACTTGACGCTAGAATTATTAGAAGAGGTTTTATAAAACTTTATACACGCAAAACTTTATCCTGCTTTGCGTCATTTTCGACTGTAACGGATTTCTGGTGCGCTCAAGGAGTAACTAGTGCGCCATTCATAAATGTGCAATTCTTTGTGCGCATTGGTTAATGTATCTTTTATAATTCATTTGAACTGCTAATTTTCTTAACAACTTGAAGCCACTCGTGCTTAACGTAATATCAAATACATGTTTTAACTACATCTTGACTTCACTTTTGTGCTTGTTTTCTATGGGTATCTATCTATCTATCTATCTATCTATCTATCTATCT
>MIQA02000825.1:0-12860 GCA_001887855.2 Sclerospora graminicola | reverse complement strand
AAACGAGTTGCCATAGTCCCAGAACCGCATGCCCTTGGCAGTTAAGTGGTAAATCGCTGCTGCATGACGAATTAAAAATTCTTGGACGAGAAGCTGAAAGCGCGCCGGGTCGGTAGCCATCATACGCTGGGATTCTTCAAATGATAGCTGGACGGGAAAATAGCCGCCGTTGAACGGATAGTGCAGCGCCGATTGACCCGCCCACTCATTCCGCCGAATCCCGACGGCACGTAGACTGTACCACGCGTAGTTTGACGTTGCAAGTACTTGCGACAAGCGTTGAGGACCGTAATCGTCGTACCGTGTACAATCCATTGAGGCCCAATGTAACAATAGCTCCCCGCCGTCATTTGACCGTATTGGGTGTTGCCCATTGCATACGCTTTATCATATTGCACACGTGCTGAATAGTTTGAAATCATTAAGCCATTCGTTACAATCATTCGTAGCACCGCAGACCGTCTAGGAAAAAGACCCATGGATGCCCCGAATACATGACAAGAGTATGTGTCTCGGTAAGCTCCGAGAGATACCGTATCGTGAGTAAATACTGCGCCCAGTTCTGAATGACACTTCCATTGACTCCCATACGTGATCAAATGATTCGGGAACTAAGACACACGTCGGTCCATATTGTTCATTATCATAAGCATGATACAAGCTGCTTGTCTGAACTTTGTAGGGTACTGTTCGATTGGATACGCTTTCATTTCGTTCTGTACTGGACGGAAGCAATACATATAAATATATCCCTCGTCTTTAAGTATTTGGGTGAATTCTGGAGCTAGCGCACTGTTAAATTTGGACGGAAAGTAACGCAGCGCATTCTGCACAGCCAATACCAGCTCGTCTTTGGATAAGCCATTAATATTGCGGTGTGGCGCTTTCGACAACGACGTATCCGGATGGTTGCCAGGATGCGGTGGGTGCTCCGTCAGAATACCGTGACGTAGGATCCTCAAGTCAACGGAGGAAGCTGGAGCCATGAATAATAATGGTCAACGCTTGTGGGGTACGTGGTAAATTGAAGAATGAGTGAGTGGTGCGTAAAAGGTTCCAAGATTTAATTATTTTTGACAGCTACTTGTTTATAGAGGAAATTACGAAATTGAATTTGTTCTTGCCGAATTTGATTTTGTTCTTGCCGTTCTTAATTTGTTCTTTGCCGAACTTGGACTGGAAAAGGTGTAATTCTATCAACTTGAAGTCCATTAAAATAGCTTTTCATGTTCCGGGCTCTTCTTAATCAGATTGAGACCATACGCGATAAAATCTGCATCCAACGACACCATACTGATGTCTAGCGAACGTTTCCTTTAAAGGCATGGCGACCGTTTCTTCTCGGGACGTCGCAATGTGATGAAAGTCGTGGAGATTGTATATTTTGCTCCAATCTGATACCACGACCCTGTCAAAATCGGATTGTCATCAAAAGTTTTTGGAAGCGCAACCTAATTGAGCATAGCCAAGTGCCGTGGTCATGTTTAGTGCCCGCGGTCTTAACAAATTTATTAGCGAGTACGCGCTTTTCCGTCCTGAGATGAAGAGTAGAAGCGAGTGGACAAGGAATTGAACAGAATTTACGCAGACAGTCGATAAGCAAGCTCGCAGTGGATGAAAAAAGCTAAAATGAACATTTTTTTCATTCGCAACCTCTGTTTATTATATACATGGACAGAACCATTGCCTATCTATAATGATCGTTTGAATTGGCAAGTCATCAAGTACCTTTGGAACTTACTGTATACGCTGTCGATGTATCGAATCACAAGCCAAATCATCTGTTTTCCTACTGGTTGATATACTAGTGAAGTACATACCACGGGTGTTACGGACTTCTTAGGCCCTTGTCCAAGTGCTGGTACGCTTTACTAGATACCTATTCCAGAGATTGAGACAATAGCCAGAGAATCACTAGATTTTGATTTACTGTATTGACCTTCCAAAACAGCTGGTGCTTTGTGTTGGCAACAAGGTTATTAACCCAGGGGTTATTAAGGTTATTAACCCTGGTTATTAACTCAACGTCGTTAATAATTAATTTGCAGGTTAAAAATTCATCGACATGGTTGGGATGTGTTTATATGAGATAACAGCATTACAGACAAGTAGTCTGCCCAGATCCGCGCAGTAGCTCCCAAAAGTTCGTCTTACCTTTATTTCCCTTTCTCATTTCTTCGCTTTTCGTCGTCCTGCTGTTTATGTCCTTCATGGTGTACTGTTCGTTAAAAGCAACTGCCGCTGATGATGCGATGATGGAAGCTAAGTTCCATTAGCGAACTGCCACTGGTGGTGGCTTTAGCTTATATTGTTCTCAAAATCATTCTTGTTATAGTGGGCATAGGGAGAAACATGAAAAAGCGTGATGGCGGTCGTCCATCTGGAAGGAGTTTGAACAATCGGACATACCGCAGGAGTTGAAGCCTGTTCTGGACGAGTACAAGGACGTATTTCCAGAACAACTCCTGAATGAAATGCCTCCAACGCGATCAGTTAACTTCGAGTTGCAAATGAAGCCTGATGCGGTTCCAAGCTCCCGTGCTCCCTTCCGTCTTTCGAAGGTCGAGCAGGACGCCCTGCAACAATTTGTAGAAGAGAATATACGGAAAGGATGGATTGAAGTATCCAATTCTCCCTGGGTCTCTAATATTTTTGGGATTCCAAAGAAAGATCCGGCAACCGTAAAGTTTCCGAAACGCGCCGAATGGCTACGAAGTGGAAATTCGAAGATCCCCTTTCGATGGGTGATTGACTACCGCTATGTCAATAGCAGAGGCAAAAATTCTTTTGCCATTGATCGAAGAACTATTCGACCGCATGGTTGGATGCAAGTATTTTTCGCTTCTCGATCTTGCACAAGGATATCATCAAATGGTAGTGTTACCATCAAATCGATCGTATACGGCTTTCCAAACCCAAAAAGAAACGTATGAATGGTGTGTTGCACCCATGGGTTTATCAGGAATGGCTGGTGTTTGGTCACGTCTTATGCGAACGTTGTTCGATAAGCTAGGAACATTTGTTGTCGTGTATCTTGACGACATATGTATTTTCTCCCGTACAAAGGAGGACCACGTTAGTCACGTTCGCGCGGTATGCGAAGTGTTGCGCAAGGAGAAGCTTTGCGCTCGACTCTCTAAATGTGCATTTGGTCGCACGGAAATCGCATTCTTGGAGCACATGGTTTCCGAAGATGGTCTGCGCGTCGACCAAAGAAGACAGATGCTATCGCAACGTTCCAAGCTCCCGATATGTCGCACGTCATCCATGGCTGTACCGATGACTGTAATCAAGACTTCAATCTTTTGGATAGGCACGTGGTTCACTCTGCCCTCATTCAAAACATTCCGATAGATGTCTCCCATCTATTACTCGACGATGTGGAGTTGCGGGGGGAGAGTCGTCCGATAGGGGTCGCTCAGGAGCAAATCCACAACGCCGAGTTTCACGTTGTGCGCGCACATCTCAGCGACGAAGTGCGAAAAGCGATTCAGCAAGGATATCGCAAAGACAAGTTTTTTGAAAACATTTGGAAAACCAAACGGTCGAATGACAATTTCATAATCGACAAACGTCTTATATACCTGAAACAAGATGATGCAATGCAACAAATATGCATTCCAGACATGCCGGAACTAAAGACAAAGATTTTATACGAGTTTCATGACGCAGCTACAGCAGCACATCCTGGAGTGCGCAGAACTTACATGAAGTTGAAGCAATGGTACTACTGGCCGAAGATACTTGAGACAGTACAAAAGTACGTCGAGACATGTGAAACATGTGCTCGATGGAAGTCAAACAGCCAGCGAAAGAAAGGATTAATGATTCCTATCCCCATTCCGGAGGAATGCTGGGAAGTAGTGTCAATGGACTTTATTACTGGACTTCCCGTGTCGGAAGGGTATGACGCTATTTGCGTCATCGTAGACAAGTTGTCAAAAAGACCGATTTATGCACCAACGCATACGACGGCAGATTCGAAAGACACCGCAAAGTTATTTTTCGACGCCGTAGTCCGTCATCACGGACGGCCGAAGGTTATTATCAGCGATAGAGATCCGAAGTTCACAGCAAACTTCTGGAAATGTCTCATGAATATAATGGGTGCCAAACTAAGCATGACGACCGCTCATAGGGCGCAAGCAGATGGGCAAACAGAACGCCAAAACTTGGTTTTAGAAGACGCTTTACGCTGTCTGGTATCGTACAGTGGAGAGAATTGGGCCAAGCTACTTGGTACTGTAGAGTACGCGCACGCCACCTCAGTGAACGCGTCTACTAAGCTCACCCCGTTTGAGATCGATACCGGAAGAAAAGTATCCAATCTGATTTCTCACGAATACAGAGACTACGATGGTCTGGATCCACAACCCATCTCAGAGTTCGCCTCAAAGTTCGCCAAAGATCGTCAAGATCTAGTGCGTAAGGCACGAGAAAATCTAGAACAAGCCCAGGAAAGGCAAAAGAAGTATTACGATTCAAAAAGAACAAGCTTCACCTTTAACGTCGGTGACTTAGTTCTGCTGGATACCAAGAACCTACCACTCAAGACAGTTAACTCTCACACAGAGTTGAAGAAAGCGAAGCTCGCGGCCAAAAAAGTTGGACCGTTTGAGATAATCAAAATGATTAACCCGAATGTAGCTAAATTGAAGCTACCGCGAAATATGAAGAAACTGCACTCATCTTTCAACGTCGACTTACTCTCACCATACAAGCCGAATGTCTCTGAGTTTGCGGGACGACCAATTCCGAAGGCATCACCAGTTATCCTAGAGTCGGACACAGGAGAAGAACTACACATCGTGGAAAAGCTGCTTCGTAGTCGTCAGCGCAGCCGCCAAAAAGAATGGCTAGTAAAATGGCATGGCCTCCCGGAGTGTGATAGTACTTGGGAGCGCGAGAAATCTATTCGCCACGTTTCGCATTGACATCGACTAGTACAGGACTTTCGAGACCGCCAACGCGAAGTCAAGTCCGGGGAGATGTCAGGCCGCAGGGTACGTGCGACTTGATATCTCACGTACCCGGGCAACACAACCATTACATATTGGATAGTACCTGAAGTAACAGGTTACATATTGGATAGTACCTGAAGTAACAGGTTACATATTGGATAGTACATGAAGTAACGGGTTACACAACCTGACGTAATAGGATAACGTCCCCACGAAGCTTCTAGAAAGGATAGGCTTAGATGTAGCACAGGTTAGCGAACTAAGGACCTAACGCTTTTCAGTTTTTAATTTAACAAGTAAAGCTCAAGCCCCACAGTTATTTGCCCCCTTGAAAACCTTAATAACTCGCGCGATTTAATAACTTAAAAATTATTTAATTGAAAAACTTAAAATTCTAACACTGCTCAGCATTGACTTGTTTTTGGCAAAAGCTAGATTGTCATACCCATCCGAATCTTAACCAATTAACAGGCTGCTAAAAATGAGGTATTGTGTTACGAAAAAGTACAAAATGCCTCATTTAAGCTTCACCGTAGCGCCTCATTTTAATGGGTGGCTTCAGGTAATATACAGTAATAATAGAAGCGTGCCCAAAATCGCGACACTCCAAGTCATCCGAGAGACATCGCTACGTAAGCTATAGATTGCCTTCTCGAGTTCGCCATGGACGCATAGCGCCGGGAACTCATTCGGTAGAAGGAGATTTCAGTAATCTAAAGCGAATTAAGAGTGAATATCGTGGACGGCTGAGCAACTTTGCCCTCGAAGGGCAACTTCAGGCAATGCAGTATTTCGACTTAATTAAGATTGCCGCCTCAACAAAGTAGTAGTGGATGCAACGCGTCGTGGAATCGGTATCAAGATTCCTACAAATTTTATATTTCACAAGCCTCACTCTTCGTCGGCAATGAAAAGTAGGTGTTTTATCTATTTTCTATTATATTGGAGCTAACGACCTCATTTTGCGACCTCATTCTTCTTTTACAACAGGTTCGTTATATGAATGCAAATGTGTTTACGTTGAATCGTGCTATATTCAGTGCTTCTGCTAATGTGACGTTTAGATCGAAACCGCGCGTTGGTTGTTTTGATGATATTACCTGCTCGTAATTATGCTAGCAGACGCAATATTGCAAATTGGACGGCAGTAGACTTACGATTCCTTACACGATAAAAAAATAAATATACGCCCACACTCCTACACGATACAACAAAGTTTTAAATATTAGCCACGATACTAAGGATTAAATGCAATGCAACAATGCGTACCAAACGCTGTTGTTGCAGCTAAGCAGTAGTTGTCGAATATTGTAGGCATTTTAGCAAGCAAATAGCTCAGCCTAGGTGATAAGGCCACCTACACGACACAACAAAGTTTTAAACATTAGCCACGATACTAAGGATTAAATGCAATGCAACAATGCGTACCCTACGCTGTTGTTGCAGCTAAGCAGTAGTTGTCGAATATTGTAGGCATTTTAGCAAGCAAATCGCTCAACGTAGGTGATAAGGCCACCTACACGACACAACAAAGTTTTAAATATTAGCCACGATACTAAGGATTAAATGCAATGCAACAATGCGTACCCAACGCTGTTGTTGCAGCTTAAACAGTGAGTATCGCGACAGCAGTAGTTGCAGAAAAGTTCATTGTCTGGTAATATATGAGATTCAGTATAGGTTAATGACTGCCTCATTTTAAAGACAGTTTGAGGTATGAGGTAAAATATCCTCGTTTTTAGCAGCCTGCCAATTAAATCGGCCAATTATCAGGCTCTTGAAAGTACAGTAGGTATTATACCCATTAGGTACGAAGTAAAAAATAAGCATTCATACAAAATTTCACTAAGTACCGTGAGCAGGGTTTCGAAATTGCATGCAATTTATTATAAGTCGCATACTCACATGCAAGTTGCATGCAATATTGCGTGAATATCACGTGAGAAACGAATTTCCGATTAGGCGCCAAGAGCGACGTAAAATGTATAAAAGCGCTTTGATTAGCGATAGCTGCGCAGCTCACTTTTGTCGTTACTGTTGTAGAGAGGTAGTAGAAGTTACATGCTACATTCCATTAAACTCTTGCATTTGAGAATCGCTAATCAATAATGAGTTGGTCACTCAGGGAATTTTAACGTAGACGAGTACGCATGCTTGTTTCTGCACTTGCCGGCACTTCGCATCCTGAAGTGCATGTCACCTGAGCTGGTAGTGGATCGTCGCGCGCACGTCAATATGCGTCATGAGGCTCCCAATACCTTTGGGGATTTTATTAAGAACGTGCAAGCTGGCAACGTACAGAATGCAAAAACAGGAGGAGCATGTGCCGTTTGCAGTTAAAGCTCACAGTGTGCAAGAAAAATCTGTTGTTGGGGTTAAAAAGATGAAAAAGGTAATACAATCGCTGCCCACGATATGTGCAGACGAAAGTTGAGTCCAAACCCAAGTAGAAGCACCAAAAAAGGCTCAGACCTAATGCAAAACCGAAAAGCTAGGGCTGAGAAGAATCACAAGCACAAATCATGGATGCAGCTGAAACTCAACATGTTCAAACCGAACCCGATACTGTGAGCAACGAAGCTATTGAAGACGGGATCATGTGCGTAAACTTGCTGATGCAAATACAGGACTTCAAATGTTCATGGTCTTTTATGTTGTGGGTGGAGGGACCGGGTATGGTGTTGGGTCCTTGCTCTTGGAACGTCTGTCAGTGGATTATGGCCGAAAGAGTAAATTGGGATTTACCATTTACCCATCGCCTCTCGTGTCTTCAGGCCTTATAACTCGGGGCTGTCAACTCACTTGTTGCTCTAGCACACGGACGTAGCCGTAATGCTAGACAATGAAGATATCTACGACATTTGTTGTCGTTCCTTAGACATTGAACGACCAACGTATACGAATTTAAATCGCTTGATTGCGCAAGTGATTTCCTCGTAAACAACGTCGCTCCGCTTCGATGGATCGTTAAATTTTGATGTAACGAGTTTCCGAGGAATCTCGTGCCCTATCCACGCATTCACTTTATAGAGGAGGTATCGGCCGAGACTGCCGAAGGCGACGATGAAGAATTAGATGAAGAATACTAGATACTCAAGGCCACGATTACCAGGTAATCGTCCTGGTTTTCTAGACTTTTGGCGGCAATGAATGCTTAACCCCATGCTGGTCATTTTTCACTCGCCACACTTTTCGAAAGCTTGATAAAAGCATCAAGAGCGAACACCACTTTATATGTCAGTACTTAGGTCGAGGCATAGGAATTACTGCTGCTTGGGCCTTGGATCTTGAAAGCGAAGGTAAGTGGACCCTGGGAGACTAACCTTCATCTTCGTCTTGGTTTCGATTCTTACTGAATGAAAGAGATAAATCACTAGGAAGTGTCGTAGAATACGGTAACGTGGCGATGGAACGGGCTCTGACCCAATCCGGCTGAGACTTTGGTATCGTTGAGTCACGCGATATTTTCAACGCTTGTTTCTGCTTTGTTTTGCATCTGATGATGCTGATCGGTGGTGGTGAAGGTCGTCGAAATTTTGCCACAGGTAGCAATTTCTCTGCAGACTTCTACATAAATCAAGTTACAACAGATACAAGATCAATTAAACAGCACAAAAGAGCGCATCTTGGCTGGAAAGAATGGGCTTGACATACGTTCTGAACTTTAGTAGTAGAATCAGCACTGAATACTGGGATCAAGGATTATGAGAAACTCACAAGGGGCGTCCATAGTGCGAGAAGCTGCTGCTTTCCTCTCCAAGATAAACTTGTAAAACGAAGTGAACTACATGTACCGATCGCAACCAATTAGTATCAAAACACCTACTGAAAAAATAAGCACCCTACTCAAAATATCCTACCATTGGAGCAGCGATTGACGAGAAGCAGCCCATTGTCAGTGCGTCAAGAATTTCTTCGATATGCACCGTACATGAATCTAATCGCTTTTGCTTTGACTCTGTATCATTATCATCGTCAGCATGTTTGTGTCCTCCATTACTTCGTGGAGGCAAAAATGGTTTGGAGAAGGAAAAAAAGGACCTTATTATCCCGGCCTAGGTGCGTTGGATCAGACCACCTCTCTTTCTCAATCTTTGGCGGCCATTGACCAGCAAGATCCTTGGCGCAATCAATACCGCGCACGGCCCTCCGACCACCCTGGACTTCGGGTGACTCGGCTCCAAGGCAAGTATAGTCATCGACGGGGATGAGTAGTCAGGCTTGCTTTAATTCTTCTATTTCTCTCAGTTTTCCTTTTTTAATATATCCATCTGTTCTTCTTCCGTTCCCACTCCAAACATTCACTGTTGACTACTAACCGTGGTCAGTCTCGCCAGGCCTGCTCGGGGTTCCGCCTAGAGGGACCTTTTATTGCTGCAGGGCACTTCTTGGTCCGATCGGGCGTGGACGCCCTGTTCCCAGTCGCGGTCGCTATATTCCCCTTCCACGGGACGGCTGGATTCGGGCGAGGGACCCTCGTCTCTAGCGGCCGGTTTGATTATCTCCGATAGTTTGTTCATCTCCCCCAATTCGTCCAACAATCCTGGATCCGAAACGGTGAGTCCGGTCTGATCTCGCATGGCCAAGGTGGCCAGATGGTCTGCGCTGTTATTCCAGTCTCGTTTGACGTGCAGCAATTCGTGCTCCGGCCATCTCCGCAAGGCGGACATAACTCGATCATTTAACAGTCTCAGCCGCGGCGCCTTGCAATCTATCTCTCCGGTGATTTGCCGGATCACTAGATTGGAATCACCGCATATGATGATCCGCCCCTGTGTCCGGCCAGTCAACAGATCTAGGGACAACAGTAATCCCCTATACTCCGCTTCGTTTACCGTGATGCCAGGTGTGAAATCCGAGGCGGCCGCGATCGCCTTCCATTCGGGCAGCTTCCACAAAATGGCACTATAGGCCCCGACCCCTTTCTTTACACTCGCCGACCCATCGAAACTCAAAACCATTAGTTCCTCCGTGGGTCCCACTGTTGGCGGCGGCAACACGATAGTTTGTCGAGGCTGCTTCCGAGGTGCGATCGCTATCAGTGCTTCCTCCACTTCTGCCCTGGGGGTAATGCTGGCAGCCAGTGTGCCCAGTATTTCCTCTTCCCCTTTAGTACACTTAATAACTTCGAGGGACCACTGAGACAACAGAGCCGCCCATCTCCCCAGCCGACCGTCAATCCCGTTCGCTGTCAAGAGCCATGATAGGGTCGACCGTCTGGAGAGTACCTTGATAGGCCGAGACACCAGCATCGTATAACACACATCTAAGATCCGTAATAGAGCCAGAACTTCTTTATCCACCAATCCGTAATTAACTTCATTAACTTTCAGGGTCCGGCTGGTGAAGGTCACGGGACAGTACACTCCATCATGATCTTGCACGAGAGCGGCCGAGATGGCCCACTTGTTAGCGTAGATGATGACCACCGGAGTCTTATCAACATCGAAATGTTTCAAGACCGGTGTGGTCGCCATCTTCGCCTTTAACATGCCAAAAGCCACCATCGCTCGGGTCATATGGTCGTCCGGGCCGGCCGCGCCGGGGTCCGGCGGCCGGTCGCTTGTCTGGGCAGACAAGGGCGCTTCCCCATTGGCTGAAATACCCGAAAAGGGCGCTTCCTCATTGGCTGAAATTGCCGGCCCGGCTTGCGTCTCCGCTTGCCTATCCTGCTCTCTCAGCTTATGGTAATCCACCTCCCTCAACTCATACAAGACCGCCGCATAGACTGCAAAATCCTCGATGAACCGACTGTAATAATTCAGGCTCCCCAAAAAGGATTGCATAGCCTTTAGGGATCGTGGGAAAGGCAGATTACTCAAGGACTCCAAATCCTTCGGGTTAGCCTCCAATCCGGCAATCGACACTTGATGACCCAGATAGGTCACCTTAGTCTTTCCCCAGAAACTCTTAACCACACTAATCGAAAGATTCCACTTTTCACACGTAATCATCAGCTTCTCCACTTTGTCACACAATAAATCCCAGGTAGTTGCCGTAACGAGAATGTCATCAATGTAAGACCGCCGCCCCAAAACTGAAGGTTTTGGGTCGGGGTCCGGGTCACCTTCGGTGAACACGTCACCGACCAGAGCCGGATCTTGATCCGCCTTGATCTTGAAGTGTCCGTACAGCGCGTTATCTATCAGCCGTTGATAAATCTGCGGAGCATTCTTCAGACCGAACGGCATCCGGTTCCACTCGAACAACCCGAAAGGCGTCACGAATGCAGAGATCTCCCGTGCACGATCGGTCATAGAGACCACCCAGAATCCACTGGCCATGTCCAATGAGCAATACCACAAAACTTTATCCAGGTCCTCCAGCAGGTCGTTTATCAGCGGCATCGGATAAATCATCAGCTTAGTCAACCGGTTCACCAGCCGGTAATCGATGCACAACCTTATATCCACCCCATTCTTCTTAATAATAATTACAATGGGCGAAGCCCATGGCGAGGTGGACGGCTGAATTATCTTGGTGGCCAGCAAACCTTTGATAAGCTCTGACAGTTTTTCCCGATATTGGGGAGCGACTCTTCGGCATCTCTGTGCTACCGGCTTGGCACCTCCCACATCAATATCACATACCGCCCCATGGGCGGCCGGAGGAAGTGCGTTCCCTGGTCCGATCAACAGATGTCGTCTTTTCCATATAATATCCTTCAATCTGCTGATCTCCTCCGGGGTGTTCACATCCGGGTCTCCCACTTGTAGATCGTCGATAGTGACTGCTGGGGGGCAGGGGTCACCTCAGGTAGCACCGCCATCTGCTCTTCCATGCCTTCCACGTATAGTTCTCCCCCTTCATGAATGTAGACTTGATCGGCTTCGGCTGCTTCGGGATCCTGGTCGGCCGGCTGGGCCGATCCGCCTTCGGCTATTTCCGAATTCTGCTCGGCCGGCTGGGCCGATCCGCTTTCACTTCGGTCGTCACAACCGTCATCGGGGCTGACCGTATATGCAACTCTGCTTGGTCCTTTCTCCCGACTCTGTCGTTCGTCCGTCTCCCTCTGAGTGGGCAAAACCAGTTCCGCGATCGGGGCGTAGCTTCGATCAATACATTCAGCCGGATCCGGCGACGGCCGGCTCCGCATCAATATTTTAGAAGGGGTCCGGTACTCGGGTTTATCCACCATCGGAATCTGGTCCTCTTCTAATTCTTCCTCTTCGCTGACCAGATCGGTGGTTGCCTAAAAAGCCAGGTTTTGCCACTCGATATAGCGTCTTGAGCCAATAGTGACATAGCCCGGCCGGCGGGGCACTTTATCCTCGGCCAGCCACATTCCAATAATCACATCTTCATGCAAGGTGAGGGGCTTTTCAGAGATGTTGGTCACGCTTATGAAGTTGAGATGACCACCCCCTTTAACCAAAGATGGTACCCAGCACTCGCCCCTTGTCAGCCATAACTTACTCCGTCGGTCGTGCGGCCGTAAAATTACTTCCACCGCCTTTCCAACTGGCACCGTTACAAACTGACCTAGCTTGAGGAACTGGACGTAGGCGCCATATAAGGGCCGCCGGCCGGCCAGCTGGATCTGTACCTCGCCCGGCAACGTCAAGGTCCCATGCGATAAGTCCAGCCGTATACCGGCCGGGACCATAAAATCCATGCCCAAAATTGCATCCTGCCCGGCCAACTTGCCTACCCAGGCGGTAAAGTAATAAACCAACGACCCAGCTAACGTAATCTTGACTCTTGTCCTTCCCTGGGTCATGTACGAACTCTCTCCAATGCCTATACATTCCTGCCGCTTCGTCTCGTCTATCTCACACCCCACCTTACGAGCAAAGGTGGTGTCCACGATAGACACTTCCGCGCCAGAGTCGAACAGCATGGTAGCTTTCTGGTTATTGTTTTTTCCATCCGCCTTGGTCTGCTTGAACCATTTATCCG
>MIQA02000822.1:0-21817 GCA_001887855.2 Sclerospora graminicola | reverse complement strand
GCGGTCACTAAGGGGCGCCTTTCCGGAAGCCAACAACCCGGAAACGGTAAGACCCGGATCAGGGCCGGAGCCCGGCTCATCTTCTTCTTTACCGTTTCCGCCGACGAGGCGGACTGTTTAAGCCGTTTAGTCGCCACGAGAGAAGGAAGCAATGAAATCCTGCTGGTTCGACGTTTCCTCCGTTTAGCGGAGGATCCTCTGGAGATCGTGAAGAAGTCGGCTGCGCGCTGGCTGGCACCGGTGGAGGGTTAGGGTCTCGGGAAGCATCCCAGATCCGGAGACGTGTGGTTACCTCCGTTTTGACGGTGACCGAGCCTGGGGAAGACGCGTTTCCCTCGGATGATCTGACGCCTGCATCAGAGTCAGCAGACAGAGGTAGAGATGGTGGAGCAGGAGTAGTGGAACCGGGGCCGCGGGGGCAGGCTAAATCGAGAAGATTTCTGATGGCCCGCCGGATTGGCGCAGGGCCCTTCACCAGACGCGCCACTCTAGCACCCGCCTCGGTCAGTCGGGTTCGAGCAGCTTGTATCGAGGATAAGCAATCCGCACGACGCTGCATAAGGTCAGAAACCATCTGCCGGGCTTTATCCACGTTCGACTGGGCCTCGGCATGTGCGACTTCACATTCCTGGATCTGACGGTGAAGTCCGGGCGGCGCGGATACCGACTGTTCCAGTGCTTTCTGGTACTTCACCAGTTTTTTCGCGAGATGGATCCGGTGATTCTCCAGCTGACCCAAGTTCACTTGTGATATATCCAGTTACTGGGAGAGGCGGATGTACCCTCATTGTGCTATGTACCTTACGAGAAGCATGGGAAGACTCCAGCATCAGGATATGATAGTACATGACCCTCTGTTCTGCGGGGACACATATGGTGAGTGGATGAGAAGATGAACCTGAATAAGCGAGGATTCACTTACTTTGAGAGTCCACGGTGGATGTCGCCTTCTGATACAAGATGCGCAGGGAGTCAATGGACTCGGACAGCTGCTTATAGCGGTCCTTCTCTCGAACGAGGTCGGCCTTTTCACTCTCCAGTTGGCTAATGTGGCTTTGGAATTGGAGGGCAGTCAGTACCTCCCGAAGCCGAGCCTCGTCTGCCTGCTGATCGACCAGTCGTGCGGTCAGGGATAGCTCAGTGTTCGCTTTCTCCAGGCTAGCTACCTGAGCGGTCAAGGCAATGATTTGATTTCTCAGGGTAACCACCTCGGGCTTCCCTGGGTGACGCCTGAGGCTGGCAGACCGGGCGCTTAGGCAGGCCTCGCTGGCCTTGGGGAGTAACCCAACGATGAATTCGCATTGGTATCGTCGCGGCCAGACATAAGAGGAGTCGACGTGTGAGATGCGTAGTGAGATTGTGCCTCAACCGTTGTGTGGCTGCGAAAAGACTCAGGGGCGGCTGTGGCGAAGCGACTTGGGAATTAAAGGGCTTATGAGAAGTGAATGCATCCACCTGATTGGTAGAAATGTTGGTCCTAGCCAGCTGCCCGGATCGGCCACCATAGGACGCAGGCTGGTAGCTGCCGGGTGTATTCGCCGGCAGCAGGATGGTGCCAGGCATGGAATCGAGTCAGATGGGCGTGATCAAGGGACTTGTAATCGGGCTAGCCAGAAGTGGGCCGTCCGGATCAGGTGGGCCGGATGGCCGCCGATGGTGGATGACCAAGTGGCGGATTGTCTGAAGGATATGTGTGCGAAGGATCCTGAAGAAGGCTGGGCCCTTGTGGTAGACAGATAGGACGCCGGAGGTGGATGCTAGGCCGCTAAAGAAGAGTTGACGCCAGCGGCCAAGTGGGCCTAGATGGATGGCTATCCAGGTCGAGTCGGATATTTGGTGTACGGTATATGAAGGAGTATCCAGGTGGAGCTGGATGGTTTGGTGTATGGTACACAAAATGCATCCAGGTGGAGCTGACTGGGCTATTTCAGGTAGGAGGCATGACTATCCAGCCGCGCTATTTGGGGTAGGTTACACAAAAGGTTGTATTGGATATAGGGATAAAAATCAGTATACGTTTCGCTTTCTAAGACACAAGTCGCTTTCATTGGTTCACAGCAGAGGGCAAACAAAGTCCCCTCTTGCTGCTATTGGTTTGCCCAGGGAAGGTTAAAGTAACCCACCGGAAGTCCCCTGACCGGGAGTCGCCGCGTCGCGTATACTCAACTCAAGTCGCCCGTGTTTTGAACACGGTTTATCTCTATTGGAAAGTGTGGTAACGTTTTGGCCTACTGTGGAAGATTGTGGAGTGTTATTTGGATTCCCTATTACACACAAGATTGGATTTACCCCTTTTTTATCTTTGGTTTAGCTGGCCGATCGATTATTCTTGGTCCATCCATCGCGGAATACAAACAAACTTGAAGTATAACGCTAATCCTGCTCCCCGGTGAAGATTTCCACCCGGGAGCAACCGTAGTCCTAACCCTCGTTTCCCTTTTTGATGACTTTTGACTTTTCGCCCTAGGGTCCATCAAGAGAGCGCAACCGCCAGTGCTGACGTGTACACAAGGTGAGCTTTACGAACATGGATCATCCAAGTCGTTACGACCAAGGTGATGGGAGTGACAGATTTAGCCGACTGGATGTTGGCTCGGATCAAGACCTGGATGGACGGAGAACCCTTCCGACAGTCAGTCATCTGGGCCCCCCGTGGGTGTTCGCATCTCAGAAGGAATTTCTTAGAGCGACTACATTACAATGGTGCGCGTGCCCGGATCTCTTGGTTACCCTGGATATCACCGCGAGTCCCTAGTGGGCGAGAGACCAAAACTTGTCAAATTGTGTGAGGACGTTATGCCGGGTGCATTGGGGGAAGGCATATCGCCCCCAATGCTGCTGAAGATGGAAGGATGTGATGGTCGACTCGGATTGGGGGAGTACGAGGTCGACATTAAAGAAGAAGTTACTCCCCTGGAGGCTCCTACTTGAGCTGGGCCGGATTACGGTACTAGTCACTATACTGCCGGCCACTATGCCCCAGCTGGAGCCGGATCGGATTATGGTGCAAGTCACCATAGTCCGAGGAAGGATCATGGTTTTGACCATGGTCCGAAGAGACAAATGCATGTAATGAAGATCAAAGAAGGAAAACTAAGAAAGAAGAATCGAAGGCTGGATATGACCAGATTGGGAAGCTGGCTGGATCAGGATTAAAACACTATCCAGATCGCCTACCCCTAAAAAGCTGGATTAGCAAGAGCCGGGTTATCCACCTCGCAAGGATAGGCCACGTTTCGAAGAAGAAGAGGAAAAGCTGGACGGCCTATCACAGAAGGTTACGGACACCGACCTGGAGCGTGCCCAGCACCTTCGCGAGTTGGGTTAGTTCTTACGGACGGATAGATACCTGAAGCTAACTCGACAAAAAATCCTGGGTGGATTTGAAAGGTCCCGTTTCTCCCCCATCTCTCTCACACAGCCACGTGTCCCTCATTACAGGACTGTTCGATCAATTCAAGCAGGCCGGCATCAATACCGGCGCTTTCGACCGAACCAGTTGTTCGACCTGAAGGCGGATAGGCTGAAGGAGGCATCCAGCGCACTGCACGACCGCTTGGTACCATTAGTGGGCTGATCTCCGTCGCAGAAGATGACATTGACAGCTGGGGCGACTCCGCCTTCACCACTGGCAGCAGGCAGACCGGCCGGATTACACTCAGGTTCCTCACAGTACGAGTCTGCCCCTTCAAAATCAGATTCAACTGAGTCATCTGTAGGCACTACCCGCATGACGCTTGGCCCAAGGGGAGCAGCGCGTGTGGCAATGGCCACGCGGTTTGGGGGATACAAAGATCCAGATGTGCCCGATCGGTAGGAAGCCAGTCAGTCAGCATAGCGTCCAGACCCGGACGGTGATCGCGGATCTAGATCAAAGAGGCAAAGACGTGGATGTGTGGATTAAAAAGGAATCCCGTGCCAGCAGCCCAGCTGCCCCCTCTAGTGGACTCTCAAGCCAGCCCTCAAGTGCCGGATCTCATTCAGAGCATGTTTTCGGCGATGATGGAAAGATACATGGAGGAACAACCTTGGGTTAGTGCCAGCCGCGGCCGTTCAGGATCACAAGGCCAGCCGGCTCATCGTGGGAGTCGGGTGCCCTAGCTAGCCCAGTATTATGCGAGGGAACTGATCGATGAAGACATGGATTCAGTGCAGTCCAAGCAGAGTGAGCCCTGTGTCGTCCCGGCGAGTCGCCGGCCAAGTCGCCGACCTGGACGGCCAGTGAATAGGAAGTTGTCTCTCAGCGACGTGGATATGGAATCGGTCAAGTCAGCCAGGTTCCACTATGATCCGGGTGACCTGGATCTAGGGATGGATCGCCGAGCCAATATGGGATCAGCCCAAGCCTTCGATCCAGACGAAGGGGCCATTACCAGGGTTCGGATGTCAGCCACGTCCGAGCTGAAGGATTTTACTGGACGAGACATGGATGACGACCAAGCCCGAGGATGGCTGAGCAAGACGAAGTCGGCATTCCTCAGAGACCGTACGCCGGACTATGAGAAGTGCCTGATTTTCGGAGACTGATGAAGGGTTCGGCAAAAACCTGGATCCAGCAGCTAAGCCGGGAAGTCCGAGAGATTGGAAGGAGCTGGTTGAAGCATTTGGAGAGCAATATTGTGGATCGGGAATTTCGGTAGCGCGCCAGTATTTTCACACCAAGAAGCGGGCAGATGACGCCCCTCTGGAATACCTCCATCGTCTGAATGTCGCAAGAATGAGGTCTAACATACCGGTTAAAGAAGATGCCAGCCGGTCGGAAGCTGCCCGGGAACATGTGGAGCATTTTATCGGCACGTTGGAGGAACATGTGGGGCATTTTATCGGCACGTTGGACGACCGGGAGCTGGCAGAGCAGCTGGCGCTGCTGCGACTGAAAAATACTACGGAGTTGGAGCTGACGCTTCGGACTTACCAGTGGGCGAAGAAGCGAGGCCCCATGACAGCAGTTTTGGAACGGGCATGGACAAGCCACGTTTTAACCCGGATCAAGTGTGGTGAAGTGGTCCTAGAATTATCGGGCTGGTGAGAAGTGAATGCATTCACGTTATTGGTAGAAATGTTGGTTCCATCCAGCTACCCGGATCGGCCACCATAGGGTGGTAGCTGCCGGGTGTATCCACAAGCGGCAGGACGGTGCAAGTCACGCAATCAAGCCAGATCGGCGTGATTAAGGGACTTGTAATCGGGCTAGCCAGAATTAGGCCGTCCTGATCAGGTGGGGCGGATGGCCGTCGATTGTGGAGGATCAGGGGGCGGATTGTCTGAAGATGTGAGTGCGAAGTATCCTGAAGAAGGCTTGGCCCTTGTGGAAGACAGATGGGACATCGGAGGTGGATGCTGGGACGCTAAGGAAGACTTGACGCGAGCGGCCAAGTGGGCCTAGATGGATGGCTACCCAGGTCGAGCCAGATATTTGGTGTACGGTACATGAAGGATCCTGGGCGGAAATCTTCACCGGGGAGCAGGATTGGCAATATACTTGAAGTATGTATACTGCGACGGCTTGTCCGAGAATAATCGTTCGGTCAGCTAGACCAAATACAACAAAGGGGTAAATCCAGTCGTGTATGTGATAGGGAATCCAAATTACACTCCACAATCTTCCACAGTAGGCCAAAACGTTACCACACTTTCCAATTGAGATAAACCGTGCTAAAAACATGGGCGACTTGAGTTGAGTATAGGTCACGCGACGACTCCCAGTCAGGGGACCTTCGGTGGGTTACTTTAACCTTCCCCGGGCAAGCCAGTAGCAGCAAGTGGGGACCTTTTTAGCCCTCTGCTGTGAACCAATGAAAGCGACTTGTGTCTTAGAAAGCGAAACGTATACTGATTTTTATCCTAGATCCAATACAACCTTTTGTGTAACCTACCCCAAATAGACCGACTGGATAGTCATGTGTCCTACCTGAAATAGCCCAGTCAGCTCCACGTGGATGCTCTTTTGTGTACCGTACACCAAACCATCCAGATGCTCTTTTGTGTACCGTACATCAAACCATCCAGCTCCACCTTGATGCTCTATTGTGTACTGTACACCAACCAGTCAGCCCGCCTATCTGGATCTTTATATCCTCCAAACCTCATGGCTGTTGCCACACGCGCTGCTCCCCTTGGGCCAAGCGTCATGCGGGTAGTGCCTACAGATGACTCAGTTGAATCTGCTTTTGAAGGGGCAGACTCGTACTGTGAGGAACCTGAGTGTAATCCGGCCGGTCTGCCTGCTGCCAGTGGTGAAGGCGGAGTCGCTCCAGCTGTCAATGTCATCTTCTGCGACGGAGATAAGCCCACTAATGGTACCAAGCGGTCGTGCAGTGCGCTGGATGCCTCCTTCAGCCTATCTGCCTTCAGGTCGAACAACTAGTTCGGATCCAAAGCGCCGGTGTTTTTTTTTTTGATGCCGTCTTGCTTGAGCTGATCGAAACAGTCTACAGTAATGAGGGACACGTGGCTCTTTGAGAGGGATGGGGGAGAAACGGGACCTTTTAATCCATCAAGGATTTTTGGTCGAGTTAGCTTCAGGTATCTATCCGTCCGTAAGAACTAACCCAACTCGCGAAGGTGGTGGGCACGCTCCAGGTCGATGTCCGTAATCTTCTGTGATAGGCCGTCAAGCTTTTCCTCTTCTTCTTCAAAACGTGGCATATCCTTGCGAGGTGGATATCCCGGCTCTTGCTAATCCAGCTTTTTAGGGGTAGGTGATCTGGATAGTGTTTTAATCCTGATCCAGCCAGCTTCCCAATCTGATCGTATCCAGCCTTCGATTCTTCTTTCTTATTTTTTCCTGCTTTAATCTTCATTACATGCATTTGTCTCTTCAGACCATGGTCGAAACCATGATCCTTCCTCGGACTATGGTGACTTGCACCATAATTCAATCCGGCTCCAGCTGGGGCATAGTGGCCGGCACTACAGTGACTAGTATCCGGTCACGCGCACCATTGTGGTGTAGCCGCTCTCAGAAATTCCTTCTGAGATATGAACACCCACCGGGGGCCCAGATGACAGACTGTCGGAGGGGGTACTCCGTCCATCCAGGTCTTGATCCGATCCGACGTCCAGCCGGCTGGATCGGTCTCTCCCATCACTTTGGTCGTGACGACTTTGTGGTTGAGCCGATTTCCAAATCCATGACCGAAGTCTTGGGCGGAATCCGGATACCCACTGGCCCGGACGACCAACTATCGGAGGGGGTACTCCGTTGATCCTGATCAGCATCAGAATCAGATGAATCACCATTGTGGTGACTGATCTGATCCTCCCGGTCATCTGGCCGGTCTTCATGCGCGTCAGGATCTATGTTTATCTTCATCTCACCTTGTGTACCCGTTGATCGGGGGTGGTTACACTCACTTAGGTGGACTCGGTGACGAAAACGATGATCTTGATCAGGTCGGAGGGGATGACCTTCTCGAGACGGGGGGTGTCCTCGGGTGGAAATCTTCACCGGAGAACGGGTTGGGGTCGATACTTAATCAGTATCTAGGCACTGATCAGGAAAGTTCGTCTGATCAGGCCAGCCAATGAGAGAGAGATAATACGAAACCAAGAAAACGCGATCAAACCACGATCTTCCACAGTAATCCACAAACGTTATCTCCACAAAACCTTTTCCAATATTATTGACGTGTTCCAAACACGTGTGCGTTGAGTGTGAGGTTCGATCACCTAAAACAAACCCGTCGGGGGTCTTCCGGTAAGCCAAAATGCGTCTAAGCGCATCTTAACCGGGAAATAGTTGAGCAAGAGGGGACTAACCAACCCTGTGCTCCCAATGACCGCAACACGTGGCGGAGCGACTCTTTACTTTAGGGGGAAAATCAAAACCTGTTATTATATATGCAATGTCCCATACCGGTGTACCGTACACCAACTCATGCCTGACTTATACTTCGAACCTATTTACTTCGTCGCACGGTTGCGTAGCACCACCTTGCCCATCCTGGCTGCACGTTCAAGCTGATCTGTACCACTTCTGCCCTGATCATGATCCGACTCCTAGAAAGATCTTCAACCCATCCCGATCTTCGATAAACGACCTTGAAACCACTTGAGATCTGCTCTTCTAACACTTGTCCACTTCGTATCCAGCCCGACTTAACCGAGAACTCCCCTTGCCTTCGCATTTAAACGCCGGTTTGACCCCGATCACGATCGGCATAGCGATCATTCGAGTGATCAGGCAGTGATCAGGGCGATCAGCACTTGATCACCTCGGGAACCTTCTGAGTCACCATCGCAACGACTTTATTCACCTTTTCAGCCATACTTCCGACCTTCATACCCTGTCGGGGCAACCATATAACACCGATCTCGGCTGATCAGGCCTGATCAGGCCTTGCCACGTCATCTTCGGACAAACCCATAGGTTATCATCACTCACACAACCTGTCACTCCACATGTCCGACTTCATTCCACATCTAATCTTCATTGCTCGGGCATAATCAGCCGATCAGGCCGTAACTTCGTGTCATGATCAACTTCAACCACTATACCATTCATAGATCGTCTAGGCGGCTGTCCTTGACACGTCATGTCAACAGTTGTTCACCTCGTTTTACATCCACGGGCACTCCACTTAGTAATTGTGATAACGATCGTGATCGTGATCTCCATCGTTCCATCAGTGTCTGGGACTGGACGTAATGACCGTACTTGGCTGATTTCATCACATCGTGAATACCCGTTGTCCGCCACCTTTTCATCGTAACTGTGATCAGTCTTTTCCCACCCATCAACCGTCATATGTTGATGGGTGTTCCATCGTCACCAATCAACGGCCATGTGTGGTCCACTTCATTCTCAATATTTTCCGATCGCTTTACCACAGCCGCCCCTGAGACAAACTGCAGCCGCGCAACGACTGCAGTTCGACTCACTCACTTCCAAACTTCCTCTCTGGCGATCACCATGGCTGACTCGAGCCGATCTTCTCTTCCTTCTTCGTCATCTTCGGCTGCCCGCCCGATCGCTGCCTCGCCTTCCGTTTCCAGTTCGACTAATCCCGCGATCGCCCCGATCACGACTTCGGCGCCGATCACGACCAGCCTCATCCGTCCCACGACAACCATGACTCCGTATCGCCCGCCTTGGACTCCATCCGCTCGACCTTCTTCAGATCGCCCCCTCCGTTACTTGGAGCAGCTCGCTCGTCTAATAGATGGATCGGGTCCACTCACGTTGGGGTCCATGGAAGCTTGCCGACTGCGGTCGGAACTCCGAAGTGCAATTCCCGAGTTGGTTTCTCTATATGATACCAATCGGGCACTTAACGCTGAGTTATCCGACCGTCGGATCGTTGCCGATTCCTTGGCACATGATTCTGCTGATCTGGCTAGCCAGCTGTCGACTCTTCGGCTAGATCACGACCGACTTGACCAAGACTTACAAGACATGACTGATCGCGTTCAGAGTTTGACGATGGAGCGTGATCAGCTATCAGCTGACCTCGCTGCTCTGCGCCTCTCCAGGCCTTCGGACACCGTCGCCTCTCTACAGTCGCTGATCGGTTCGCTGACTATTACCATCCGCCATCAAGGTACGTTTATCCCATTCACTTCTTCTGTAATCCGTATATGACTCTCCATGTTTATTCCCAGACGAACGTATTGAAGCAATGAAAGACTCGATGGTCGAGATGGTGGATCATCTACAGCGGCTCGATGATCACCGTCTCGACCGTGATCAGCTGCTTCGCGACAAGATCTGCACTGTCGAGGACGTAGAGCGTCGGGAAGTCGAGGTTCGCTACTGGGATGAGCAGGTCCAGCTCATGGTCAAGCAACTTTCCGATTCTCGCATCGGCCGCGCCGACATACAGAAAAGGTTATGCGAGAGTCGGAAGGTAGCTGAAGATTGCCGGCGCGAGCTTAGTCTTGCTCGGGTTAAACTTGAAACCCTAGAGCTCGATGATCGCGCCTGGCTCCAGCATAACGCCGACCTGAGGAACCTTGCGGTGCAGACTATGGAGAGGTGGACCAACCCGAACACCGGTTCGGAGTCAGTTCGGACGGCTTTACAACGGCTTCCTGAGCTGATCAGCTCCTTCACTCCGTCTGGAACACCACCACAGTCTTCCGAGTCTGCCCCGCCATCACCAGCGTCTTCCGTCGCTTCCTTGCCGGCCCATAGTGCTGATCAGCCCGTGATCAGCACTGCAGCGGCTTCTGCGTCTACTCAATCTCGTTTACCAGCGACTTCGAGATCAGCGCCTCGGTCTTGAGTTCTGCGAAGCGCAAGCGGACCAGCTCGTCAAAGAAGAAGATGTCTCCCGCCAAGCGCTCTCGTCTAATGGTTGACTCGGACGATGAGTCGACTGATCTGGACGAGAGGACGTTGTCCGTTCTGGCCCGATCGCGCAGTACTGATCGCCGCACTCCAGCGCCAACCCTTTCCGGCGTAAGTTCGCTGGCCCAGGCTGTTACTTTGCTTGAGTCCGAGGACGAGGACGACGATGATCTCGAGGAGGAGACACCGGCTCCGGCAGATCCCAACGTTCCTCCACCGGCCAATAGGGCAGTGATCGCCCCACCGCTCAATTTCCCCGGGCGTTTTCATCCCGGCGAGCCGATCATCGATCGAGCAGGACGATTACAGCTATAATCCGAACCAAAGGTTCATGGATTTGTACGTCGTCATGCAGGGCAAGCCGACTTCTGCTCACATGGCCACTCGGAAACCTTGGAGTGCTGATCAGGTATGGGATCTGACGCCTCAGGTTCTTGCCGTGAGGCACAAACTCGTCCCTCGCTTGTGGTCCCGCCCGCCAGGCTGGATCTTTCCGACAAGATCGCCGGCGCCCAAGGACAAGCAGTGGCAACCGAGGGTGCTGACCAGAGGCGCTATCGAGCTTCTGATCGATTCAGCACCTTGGGATGTCCTCATGACACCTATGCCCGGGCTGGCGTTTCCCGATCACCCCTGGTTTGTCGATCTGCAGGGACGTTTGGCCCTGTATTACCAGGAACACATCCAAGCGATATGGGAGGCGACCCACCATTTCCCGATCACGGCGGCGATGCGCAAGGACGCGTGGATCGAGCATTACCATCATGCTCGCAAGCGTCGACGCACCAAAGCCGGGGCTGCCTGGGCCGCGATCTGCGATTATATTGTCAACGGGATTCAGCGCGGCGAGTGCGATCTGGACGTTTTCTTGTTTCCTGGCGTGCTGCATTTACCTCTTCGTCGAGCGGGATCGCGAGGACTCAAGGCTGACGGCGGGGAGTGGTATCCCGGTTATGGGCATCTAACTCCGGTCGCCACGTTGCGTGATTGCCTGATCTGGACCGATCAGCAGGAGCCTTGGCGAAACCAGTTCCGATCAAGCCCCATGGATCATCCAGGGCTCGCGCTTTCTCGCCTGCGCACTAAGTATGGCCCGTGATCGTCGTGACAACCAACTTTCGTTTCGTTTTTCCATAATCATTAATATATCACGACAGTTTTTGGTGATTTTCACGTTCCATATTCACACTTCCTGTTCAGGTCTCACTATTGTCTCCATCTTGTATGTCGATCGCTCACATGTATGCAAATATAGTTTCTCGTGCATTATATGTATATATATACATCCATTTACTCCAAACCAGCTCAACCACCCTGATCTCCACTTGCTCGATCATTACATTTGGCTGATCGGTCACACTGTGTCAACCCAGGCTATTGAGATTCCTGGTTGCCCTCTTCGTGGGTTTGCATCACTCCAAATCTGTTTCGTCTCACCCGATCACGTTCAAATTCTCTTAATAGAGCTCCACAGTTCAGATCACGTTCATCTACCCACTCGGGATCGTCATAACCCTTCCACCGAACCAAGTAATCACGATGGGTTCGGCCAAATCGGGTCCTCTTGCCTGATCGGGTATCCAAAACCTTCTCCACTTCAAATTCGTTCTGGTCCAACGTTCTTTCCCAACTGTCTTCGGGTAAGAGAGCTTCGTCGAAGTCAAACCTTGGCTGATCATCGCATGACAGCCTGGTTTTAGGCCGATCAGGATATTCCCGAACCAGTTTCAGCTTCGACAAGTGGACGATCGGGAAAATTCCGTAATCGGTACCTGCAGTAATCAACCGAGCGGCATGATCACCGATCCGTTCGGCTATACGGAACGGTCCATGCCACAGATGTGCTAACTTCTTGGCATATCCTTCTTTCACGCGATCCAAGTAAAGCCAAACCCTTGATCCCGGCTCGATATTATGCGAATCAGCCTGATCATTGTTCCGATCAGCTTTTTCTTGGATGGCCCTCCGCAATCGTTCGTTGACTTGCTCCCGCGCATGTTGGTAGTGACGTTGGAGTCCCATACGCCATCGGCGAGCTTCGCGATCTCGACCTCGGGTGCATCCAACAGGGATCACCGACTCGATGGTAGATCGGGGGTCCCAACCATACGCCAAGTAGAACGGAGTATCTCCCCTGATCCGATCGAAAGAGGAATTCAACGCAAACACCAGTCTCTCTGCATATTCATCCCAATCTTGTTGAGCGGAGTCCGCGACATACATCTTGATAGCTCTGGTTAACGTCTGTACCATCCGTTCGGCTTTACCATTCGCCTGCGGACGGTATGCCATGGTCGCGCTCTGTTTCTGGCCAAGCATCTGATTGAATGATCGGAAGACTTCGGCCATGAAACCTGGTTCGCGATCATGCCTGATCACTTCACTGGCTCCAAACCGTCGAAAAACACATTCTTCGTAACTGCAAGCGACTTGTTGGGCTGTTCGGGTAGATCCCGCTTTCGCGATCACCAATCCCGTGAACAGATCAGTCCAGATCAGCACATCTGTGTTGCCCTTGAACGATTTTGGCAGGGACGGTATGTGATCCATCGCTATCACTTGGAAAGGGTAGGTCGCCTGGATATTTCCAGGTGATCTTCCCCGGATGTTTGGCATACCTTTTCCAGTTTCGCAATCCGTACATGTTCCAACAAACTTTTGTATACTTCGATATAATCCTCTCCAATGGAAATGTTTACGGATCCTGTGATACGTTCGTCCTACGCCCTGGTGGCCACCCTCCAAACTAACATGATAATGGTGTAAGATATCAGCTTGTAAAGTCTCCGGGATCACGAGTCTTGCCGATCGGTCCAAATCCGCATCGGCCTGATCAGCTTGGACATAGTAAAACAATAGATCATTTTCGTCGATCTCGTAGTTAGACGCGATCTTGGCACAATCTTTTGCCTCACTCTGGCTCAGCTTCTCCAGATCACCCTTTAGAAACGCCTTCAAATCAACGATCCATTTTTCCTCGTCTTGAGCCTTGAGAATTCTTTCGATCCGCATCTCTTGTACTATTTCCTCTGTCAGGCTTTCTCGAGAGGGTGATCTGTTGGGTGGTGATCTGGTTCGTGATCTCGTCGTAATCAAGATCTGGGCTGCTTCCTTTTCATCTTCCACACGGATCAGCTCAGGCAGCCTATTGATCTCCACCAGTTCTTCCAGCAACGCTTGATCAGTAACTATTGATCCGGCCTGATCACGCATAGCCATAGTGGCTAAGTGATCTGCACTCCGATTCCAATCACGTTTCACATGCAAAAGATCATGTCTTGGCCATCCACGTAAAGCTTTCATAACGCGATCATTCAGTAGTTTCAGACGCGGCGCTTTACAGTCGATCTCTCCAGTGATCTGCCGAATCACCAGGTTTGAATCTCTGCATATGATTACTCTTCCGATCTTTTGCTCTTGCAAGAGATCCAAACCTAGCAGCAGACCACGATATTCAGCCTCATTGACCGTGATACCTGGAGTATAATCTGAACCGGCCGATATGACAGTCCATTCAGGCAGTTTCCATAACAACGCGCTATACGCCCCTACACCTTTCTTCACACTCGCTGATCCGTCGAAACTTACAACGATCAGATCTTCCTCCGAGCCGACGATCGGTGGGGGTATAGTGATCGATTCACGTGGTTGCTTCCGGGGAGCCACCTCGATCAGGGCTTCATCGACTTCTGATCGGGGCGTGATGCTGGCTGCTAGTGTTCCAAGAATTTCTTCTTCGCCCTTGGTGCACTTGATGATCTCCAAAGTCCACTGAGATAACACCGCTGCCCATCGCCCCAGTCTCCCGTCTAAACCACTCGCTGACAGTAACCACGCCAAACTAGATCGCCTGGATAATACCTTAATTGATCTAGTTACCAGCATAGAGTAACAAACATCCAATACACGTAATAATGCTAGCACTTCCTTATCCACAATACCATAGTTAACTTCGTTCGGTTTTAATGTTCGGCTTGTGAACGTCACCGGGCAATAAACTCCATCGTGATCTTGGACCAGTGCGGCTGATATTGCCCATTTACTGGCATATAGGATCACCACGGGAATCTTCTCCGGATCGAAGTGTTTCAATATCGGCGTCGAGATCATCTTCGCCTTCAACATACTGAAGGCTACCATAGCTCGCTTCATATGGTCCTCTGACCCTGGCACAGTTCGATCGATCAGTGATCCAGTCTTGAGATCCGTTTCAGTAACTTCAACTTCGTGATCAGTCTCAATTGGTGATCCTCCTACCCGATCACGTTCTCGTAGCCCATGATAATCCACTTCCTTCAGTTCATATAGTATAGCGGCGTAAATCGAGAAGTCTTCGATAAATCGGCTATAATAATTCAGAGATCCGAGGAAGGATTGCATGGCCTTCAGTGATCGGGGAAAAGGTAAGTTGCTGAGAGCGGCCAGATCCTTCGGGTTTGCTTCCAAACCTTGGATTGACACGTTATGGCCGAGGTAAGCGACCTTGGGTTGACCCCAGAAACTCTTGACCACACTGATCGACAAATTCCAGCGCTCGCAGGTGTCCAGGAGTCGTTCGACCTTATCGCATAGCATGTCCCAGGATGTTGCTGTGACCAAGATGTCATCTATGTATGATCGCCTTCCCAACACTGATCGGCCCTGATCTTGATCTGGTTCACCTTCCGTAAACACATCGTGTAGATCGGTGGCTTCCCGATCAGCGCTGATCTGGAAATACCCATAGAGAGCATTGTCAATCAGCCTCTGATAGATCTGTGGGGCATTCTTTAATCCAAACGGCATCCGATTCCATTCAAAAAGTCCGAAAGGTGTAACGAAAGCCGAGATCTCTCGAGCGCGATCAGTCATCGAAACCACCCAGAAACCACTAGCCATATCCAGCGAACAAAACCATAAAACTTTATCCAGATCCTCTAATAAATCGTTGATCAGGGGCATCGGATAGACCATCAACTTCGTGAGGCGATTCACCATTCTATAGTCGATACACAATCGAATATCAACCCCATTCTTCTTAATCACAATCACGATCGGTGATGCCCACTGCGATGTTGATGGTCGGATGATCTTTGTACTTAGCAAACCCTTGATCAAATCGGATAATTTTTCCCGGTATTGAGGTGCAACTTTACGACAACGCTGAGCGATCGGCCTCGCATTTCCCACGTATATATCACAAACAGCTCCGAATGCGGCTGGGGGTAGGGCGTTACCTTTCCCCATCAGTAAGTGGCGCCTCTTCCAGATGATCTTCTTCAGCTGATCGATCTGCTCGGGAGTGTTCACTTCGGGATCACCAACCTGTAGATTTTTCATGGTGACTTCTGGTGTATTGGTCGATATTTCCGGCAAAACGGCCATCTGCTTCTCGATACCTTCAATGTACTGATCGCCACCTTCGTGTATACACACTTGCTCGTCCACCTGATCTGCCTTTTTCTGATCGGTGTCATCTTGAGTCGCTCCTTGTACGTCACTCGACTGATGGTCTACTTCAGGTTCACCTTCCTCCGTAATGACTTCGGCTGATTCATCCTCCTTTTCCTTCTCATGATCATTCTTGAACTCCTCACTGTCATTTCCGCTATCTGGGTCCGTTGTTTTCGGTGAGCCGGGCCTAATTATACTCAATATCTGTGGACCTTCTTTGACCCGGCTTTCCCCTGTCGCTTCGGTCGGTGACCTCCTGATCAACAGCTTGGTCGGTGTAGAATATTCCGGCTTCTCGACCATAGGTGAGGTATCTTCATCCGCTAAGTCTTCGTCACTGATCAGGTCCGTGGTGGCTTGATAAGCCAGATTCTGCCATTCAATGTATCTTCGTGATCCCACTGAGACATATCCGATCTGTCGAGGTACTTTCCCTTCGGGTAACCACATCCCTAAGATCATGTCTTCGTGAACGATCAGCGGCTGATCGGATATATTCGTGACCCTGATGTAACTTGATCTGCCGATACCTTTAACGAACGTTGGTACCCATCGTTCACCACGGGTTAGCCACAATTTCTGTTGCCGATCACTCGGCCGAATCATGACATCGACTGATCGGGACACCCCGATGTTCTCGTACTGACCCATTTTTAGCATCCGTACATGAGTACCATATAAAGGTCGTCGGCCGGATAACTGAATCTGCACCTCATCTGGCAGAGTCAGGGTTCCATGAGACAGGTCAAGTCGTATACCGGCTGGTACCATAAAATCCATTCCCAGTATCGCGTCTTGACCGGCTAACCGGCCAACCCAAGCGTTAAAATAGTAGACCAGGGATCCTGCCAAGGTGATCTTAACACGTGATCGTCCTTCCGTCATATATGAACTTTCGCCGATCCCAACACATTCTTGCCTCTGGGTACTGTCTATACGACATCCCACCTTACGAGCAAAGGCGGAGTCGATGATCGAGACTTCTGCCCCAGAGTCAAATAAATAGTGGCTTTTTCAATGTTGATCTTTCCATTAGCTTTAGCCTGTTTAAACCACTTGTCGGGAGAGTGATACTTCCAGTATCCTCGGGATTCACCGGGCAGTAGATCCAACTCCATGATCACGTCCGATCGGGAATACTCATCCACTCTGAGACTGTAGATCGGACATCGATCGATGCAATTTGAATTAGAACATGTATTGTCGGTTATCTTCTTTTCCTCAAATTTATCTCCGCTACCGACATATGCATAAATGCAGAACGTAGATCGCTCGGCTCGAACCAGATTCCAACCTGGTGAGCGATCTAGTTTAACATCTTCTCGACATCTGGTGGAAGCATACCAGCATGTTTAGTCGGCACATACCACTTGTGCATCAGATTAAAAAATTCTTCAATAGGGCAGGCACCGGCGTCATGAAGTTTCCCACAGGTCTTGCATACGAAAAAACAATGATCAGAAGGGTGACCTTTACGATCACATTTTCCACACGTAATTCTTTTCCAACAATCACGATCTCCATGTTTGGTCGACACACCATGCACACATTTCTTGCGAGATCGGTCCTGATCAGGTTGAATACCACCAGGTTTCCGTCCATCCATGCCATTAGCCGATGATCTCGGGCGATACACTGGTTCCGTCGTAAAGATATGACGATACTGTTCCTCGTCCGAGCTCAGACTTGACTGACCACTTTCCTCTTCCGAACCTGAACTGTCGGATTCCTTCGTGATCATCCGAATTGCTCTGGCTGGTCGTGCTGCCGGTATCTTGCCCTGATCAGGGTGTGGCTTTGACCGGTACCGGTTCGATCCTACCTCGACCTTGGGCTGTCGACTTTTGGCCCGCTGCAGCGTCCTCAGAGTCAGTTCCAGTTGCTCTGAGTCCTTTATACGGAGCAGGGTTAGCTGATCAGCTAGATCGCGATTATCCAGAGTACCAATGAAGTGTTCGACATGTTCACGAGCTATATCCGGGCGTCGTGGGTCTTTGATCGGCATTTTCGCGCGTAGACCAGCAACATTCAACCGATGTAAGTACTCGATCGGCGTCTCGTCGGATCTTTTCTTCATGTGGTAATACTGTCTAGCGACAGACACCCCCGAGTTGCAATACTGTTCTTCAAACTCTTCACACAAACGAGGCCACTTCAAACGCACTTCTCGACTCAGCTGTTTAAGCCAGTTCTTGGCCGGACCTTTCATTAGATCAGCGAAGATCAGACATCTTTCACCTTCCGGTGTCTTGTCTCTCAGAAAAGCTGATTTAGTCCGACTCAACCAAGCTCTGGTCTGATCATCATCCATATCCTTGCCGGTAAAATCTTTCAATTCCGAGATCGCGGACATTCGCACTCGGGTGATCGTTCCGGAATCACTGTCAAATGCCTGCGCGGAGGCCATATTCGCCCTACGAGGCATCTCAATGTCCAGGTCATCCGGATCGAAATGCTGACTGATCTCTCCTTCTGACTCCATGTCCACATCACTACGTGGGGGTGATCTGTGAAATCGATCTTTTGGTGACCGGCCTGGCATATCGATCGAACAATTCCGGCTGATCGGACCGATTCCATATCCACGTCCACGGGTTTCTTGATCGGCTTCTCAGCGGATTGATTCATGATTGATGCTGATCGCCATGGTTGTCCTTGCCCAGGTGTGTACTGAGGTAATCCATATTGTTCACTTGCAAATCGGTTCATCATAGTCGCGAACATGGTTCTCATTTGCTCTGGGACCTCCGGCATGTTGGTATGGTCACTGCTGGGAGTCGGATTGTTCTGCGGAACTTCTTGAGCATCTTCAAAACTATCGTCCGATCCGACTCGACCAGGTTCAGGCTTCCTTTTCCTGTTCTGCGACTCGATCTTGGGGTCGATCTGCTTAATCCCTTTCGGGCCCAACGTCATACGTGTGATCCCAACCGAGGAGTCGGTGGAGGCCGCTCCAGATTGTGATGACGATTGATATATCGACGCAATATCCATAGGATATTCAACCAACTGTGATCGGTGCGAAGGATCCGCGATCGGCGCCTGGACCACTGGGTTCGCCCCTAGTAACGAGGCGAGGTGATCATACAGAGTTGTCATAGCTTCTCTGATCGTCCCTTGATCCAGATCGAACAGCATATTCGCGTCGAAAGCACCAGTAGTGAAGCCAACTTCGTCGATCTGCGCCAAGAGGTTCCTGATCAGATCAAGTTGACTGCCTGTGATCACCGGCCTGGTCGCCCGACCTTCAAGCTTCCCGATGATCTTGGGTTTTATGATCTTCATCACTCGGTTGGTAGCTAGGAACTTGTGAAACTCTCGAAGATAGAACAATCGTTCTACATCTTGAACAGTGGTCTTCTCAGCTGGTTCGGTCTTCTCTTCATCTTCTTCGAAGATCTTCGGTTTCGGTTTCACATATTTTTTAGGTGGATCATATTGATCCGCCCCCATGTTTTTTCTTTCTTTTCCTATTTTCTTCTTACGCATAGGATCGAGGTGCTGACCTCGATCCTTTCCCGGGTTATAGTTAATTTTACTATAACCCAGATCGGCCCCGATCGGGGCCATGTGGGGAGTTGTTTCATCTTTAATTTCGACCTGGCACTCCACCAGACCAGGTCGACCATCGCTTCCTTTAGATATGGACAGCATCGGAGGCGATACGCCTTCCTCCAATACACCCGAAAAAGTTTCCTCCACTTTGATTTTCACATCTTTTTCATCATCAAAGGAATCACGGTGATATCTGAGTCACCAAGTGATCCGGGCACGCGCACCATTGTGGTGGAGCCGATTTCCAAATCCATGACTGAAGTCTTGGGCGGAATCCGGATACCCACTGGCCCGGACGACCAACTATCGGAGGGGGTACTCCGTCGATCCTGATCAGCATCAGAATCAGATGAATCACCATTATGGTGACTGATCTGATCCTCCCGGTCATCTGGCCGGTCTTCATGTGCGTCAGGATCTATGTTTATCTTCATCTCACCTTGTGTACCCGTTGATCGGGGGTGGTTACACTCACTTAGGTGGACTCGGTGACGAAAACGATGATCTTGATCAGGTCGAAGGGGATGACCTTCTCGAGACGGGGGGTGTCCTCGGGTGGAAATCTTCACCGGAGAACGGGTTGGGGTCGATACTTAATCAGTATCTAGGCACTGATCAGAAAAGTTCGTCTGATCAGGCCAGCCAATGAGAGAGAGTTAATACGAAACCAAGAAAACGCGATCAAACCACGATCTTCCACAGTAATCCACAAACGTTATCTCCACAAAACCTTTTCCAATATTGTTGACGTGTTCCAAACACGTGTGCGTTGAGGGTGAGGTTCGATCACCTAAAACAAACCCGTCGGGGGTCTTCCGGTAAGCCAAAATGCGTCTAAGCGCGTCTTAACCGGGAAATAGTTTGAGCAAGAGGGGACTAGTCAACCCTGTGCTCCCAATGACCGCAACACGTGGCGGAGCGACTCTTTGCTTTAGGGGGAAAATCTAAACCTGTTATTATATATGCAATGTCCTATACCTGTGTACCATACATCAACTCATGCCTGATTTATACTTCGAACCTATTCACTTCGTCGCACGGTTGCATAGCACCACCTTGCCCATCCTAGCTGCACCTTCAAGCTGATCTGTACCACTTCTGCCCTGATCACGACCCGACTCCTATAAAGATCTTCAACCCATCCCGATCTTCAATAAACGACTTTGAAACCACTTGAGATCTGCTCTTCTGACACTTGTCCACTTCGTATCCAGCCCGACTTAACCGAGAACTCCCCTTGCCTTCGCACTTGAACGCCGGTTTGAGGCTGATCAGCCCCGATCACGATCGGCATAGCGATCAGCCGAGTGATCAGGCAGTGATCAGGGCGATCAGCCCTTGATCACCTCGCGAACCTTCTGAGTCACCATCGCTACGACTTATTCATCTGTTCAGCCATACTTCCGACCTTCATACCCTGTCGGGGCAACCATATAACACCGATCTCGGCTGATCGGGCCTGATCAGGCCTTGTCACGTCATCCTTGGACAAGCCCATCGGTTATCATCACTCCACAGCCTGTCACTCCACATGCCCGACTTTATTCCACATATAATCTTCATTTCTCGGGCATAATCGGCCGATCAGGCCGTAACTTCGTGTCATGGTCAACTTCAACCACTATACCGTTCATAGATCGGCTAGACGGCTGTCCCTGATACGTCATGTCAACAGCTGCTCACCTCGTTTCCCATCCACGGGAACTCCACTTAGTAATTGTGATAACGATCTTGATCGTGATCTCCTTCGTTCCATCAGTGTCTGGGACTGGGCGTAGTGACAGTACTTGGCTGATTTCTTCACATCGTGAATACCCGTTGCCCGCCATCGTAACTGTGATCAGCCTTTTCCCACCCATCAACCGTCATATGTTGATGGGTGTTCCATCGTCACCAATGTGTGGTCCACTTTGTTCTCAACATTTTCTGATCGCTTTACCACTGTGGCTAAACCCGAGTACCGGATCCCTTCTAAGATATTGACGCGGAGCCGGCCGTCGCCGGATCCGGCTGAACGTATTGGCCGAGACTATGCCCCGATCGCTGAACCGGTTCTGTCTACCCCGATGAAGACGGACGAGCGACGGAATCGGGAGAAAGGACAAAGCAGAGTCGCATATGCGGTCAGACCAGATGCCGGATGGTTTGATGAACGAGATGATGGCGGATCGACCCAGCCGGCCGATCAGAATTCGGACATAGCCGAAGGCGGATCGACCCAGCCGGCCGATCAGGAGCCCGAATCAGTCGAAGCTGACCAAGTCTGCATTCATGAAGGGGGCGAGCTATATACGTTGATGGCACGGAGGATCAGATGGCGGTGCTACCTGAGGTAACTTCCTGCCCCCCAGCGGTTACTATTGACGATCTGCAAGTGGGAGACCCGGTTGTGAACACCCCTGAAGAGATCAGCAGGCTGAAAGATATCATATGGAAACGAAATCATCTGCTGATCGGACCAGGAAACGCACTTCCTCCGGCCGCCCATGGGGCGGTATGCGACAGTGATGTGGGAAACGCCAAGCCGGTTGCACAAAG
>MIQA02000820.1:0-21508 GCA_001887855.2 Sclerospora graminicola | reverse complement strand
CTCACAACGACTTTATTCGCCCGCTCAGCCATACTTCTGACCTCCATCCCCTGTCGGGGTAACCGTATCACATCGATTTCAGCCGATCGGGCCTGATCGGGCCTGATCAAGCCTTCTCACGCCATCCCTGGGCAAATCCACCGGTCATCATCACTTGCCTTGACTTGACATCACTCACACGACTCGCCATTCCACATGCCCCATTCCGTTCCACATCTGATCTCCATATTTGGGGCATACTCGGTTGGCTTGGCCGATCGGGCCGGAACTTCGTATCAAATCACCTTCAACATCTGCACTGTTTGTAGTTCGGCCCGATAACTGTTTCTGACGTGCCACATCATCGTTGTTGCGGTACCTTTACTTGTCTCTGCCGATCTTGTCGTACCTCCACGTGAACTCCACTTAATAAACGTTATTCCGATCGCGATCATGATCTTCGCTGTTCCGTTAGTATCCGGGACCGGGCGTAGTGACTGTGCTTGACTCGTTCCTTCATATCACGAGCACCCGTTGTCCACTACCTTTTTGTCGTATGCTCGATCAGCCTTTCCCACCCATCAACTGTCTCACGTTGATGGGTGTTCCATCGTCACCAATCAACGGCCATGTGTGGTCCACCTCATTCTCAACATTTTTCTGATCGCTTTACCACAGCCGCCCCTGAGCCAAACTGCAGCCGCGCAACGACTGCAGTTCGACTCATTCATTTCCAAATTTCCTCTTTGGCGACTACCATGGCTGACTCGAGCCGATCTTCTCTTCCTTCTTCGCCATCTTCGGCTGCCCTTCCGATCACTGCCTCGCCTCCCGTTTCCAGTTCGGCTGATCCAGCGACCACCCCGATCACGGCCTCGGCACCGATCACGACCAGTCTCATCCGTCCAACGACGACCATGACTTCATATCGTCCGCCTTGGAGTCTTCCCGCTCGGCCTTCCTCAGATCGCCCTGTCCGTTACTTGGAACAGCTCGCTCGTCTAGTGGAGGGATCTGGTTCACTCATGTTGGGGTCCATGGAAGCTTGCCGACTACGGTTAGAACTCCGAAGTGCAATTCCCGAGTTGGTTTCTCTATATGACACCAATCGGGCACTTAATGCCGAGTTATCCGACCGTCGGGTCGTTATCGATACCTTGGAACGTGATTCTGCCGATCTGGCTAGCCAGCTGTCGGCCCTTCGGTTAGATTGCGACAGACTTGACCGAGACCTGCAAGACATGACAGGCCACGTCTAGAATCGAAAATCTATCGGCGTTGTGGTTTGCACAGTGGGAACAAAGGATTCTAGCATTTCACGGGCAACAACAACGTCTAGCAATAATCAACAGCTCCGACGAATGGGGACAACTCAAACGGATTCATTATGGCGATTTCACCTTTATTAAGTATTGTGCTCTGTCGATGATAGAGTGTTTAGCGAAGGCATTGCTATGTGCCCATTTATTTGCGGAGCATCTGGCCGTCATACTTGGGGAGGAAGGACACCCGAATGACAGCATTATATTTAAATAGGCAGTTTAAGGTTAAAACTGCCTTTAAGGAGTATGAGTTATGCATCAGTAAGATTGACGCGGGGACACCGGAGGCATGGGTCTCTCTAACCCACTATTTACAACAGTATATATCGGAGATGGACAAAGCTACTCCTATGGACGAGCACATTGACTCGGGGAGTGACGGGTCTCCTTATTACTAAGGGCACCGCAATGGAGAGTCCCCACGAACAACATGACTACTTCTCATTAACATCACTGGATTTGTACGCAATATATAGACTTATGGAGGATATGATTTATCACAACCCGGATAAAACAAATCTTCCTCTTCTAAAATTTCGCGCGACTCCCGAGTTCAAATTATCTCAGAAAATGTTCGTGGATTCAAAAAGGAAGATGTTAGGAAATGGTTTTCAGCCTTGCGACATCAGGCCAACTCCAACCCCACACATGTTTATTTCCTTCAAGAAACGCATGTTGCCTCCCAAACTGAGGCAGCTGAATACATCGACTGTTGGAGGCGAGTCTGGGGCAATAAAGGAGTGGGTAAAACGTTGTCATACTGGAGTATCACAGATAGTAAACGTGGGGGAGTTTCCAAGAAAAAGAAGAAGAAGGTCAAGCTCTTGTCGAAGGAGATTCGCCGTGGACGTCGCCTGACACGTGCATTTCTGATCAAGACGATCGACGACACGCACGCGCTTTCGGTCTGTCAGATCGAATAACCATTCGAGATTTTCGAACGGCTATGCAAGATGTATGAAGGTGTCAGTGCTCATGGTGATCCGTATCTCGTTAAGCGAAAGCTACGCGAGATGAAGTATGTGGAAGGAGAGAGCAACATGATGTTCCTCGTAGAGTTCGAAAAGGCGCTGTAGGACACGATTGATGCTATCGAGAGCGTGTTCTCGGATCGCCAGAAGTCTCTTCTCCTCTTCAACGTGCTGCCTGAAAGCTGGTCTAACCAGCTCCAGATCTGGAAGGGCTCGCGGAAGTTCATTCCATACATGGAGCTACGTAACCATGCGGAAGACAAGGCTAAAGAAGCTGAAGCCAAGATCCGGTACACGGAACACAAGGGATTGCCTGAGTCGGATGAAACAAGGGCTAAAGACGTCCAACCATTTTCGAGCACGCCACTTCACCGCGCATACTGCGGTCGGAAATATCACGACATTAAGCACTGTCATCAACTGCAGCGTGATTTTATTAACGACTGTGTGAAGGAGGGCACCATTCTCCCATACAACTTTATTATCCGCGCTGTCCCTGACTTCCAGTCGAGCAGAACAGACACGCCACGAGGTCCATCCAAAGCCGTCCGTATGGAGGTCGAAGAGCTACTGGCCGTAGACGTGGACTTTGGCGAGTCCGTGGTCGTTGTCAGACGATAACCATTCTACCATAATGTCGAGCCAGCACATTGCTGATGTATTCGACAAGGACGGTAACAAGATCGATCTGGACGCTCTTCTCAAAGCCAAACGTGCTCGAGAGACGTACCGGCAGGCAAATGATGCTGATCACGCCATGATCGCCATGACTACGACGATTGAACCGGTCATGAGTCTCTCGGCTGTCTTATCCAGCCTTGAGAAGACTTGGACTGTTGATTCAGGTTGTATCCGCCATGTTGTATACCAACCGGCGTGGTTTACGAACATGAGAGATTCCAGTGGCGATATTACTGTCGGTGTTGGAAACAAAATCCCCATCCGTGGTGTTGGTACCATCTCTATTTCGGTTGCCGATTCAAAGGGCACCATGCGCTCAGTCAAAATTGACGATGTGCTTTTTGCGCCTGAACCTTCTCTCTGTTGCAAAATCTGTGAAGGATGATTTTAAACCTTCGTTTGAGAGAATACGGTGCAATATTTTTCATGCGCAACATTTTAAGATGATTGCGAAACTGTACCCTGCTACAGGACGATACCAGTTCACTGCGATGCCTTCCTTCCAGCGTGTTGTTGCTGCTATGGCACACTCAAATGTGATTTCTAATGTTCTTCTTGTTCTGGGCCATATTAGCTTCTGCTTGTTTTTTTTCAGGAGATATTTAAGTGTGGTGAGGTCCCAGTGATACGTCTGACGGACTCCGACTTCCGGGGAGAGTTGTTTTGCTCAGCTTGTGCATATGCTAAGTTCCATAAGACATCTTTTAATAAACACCCTGTTGAACGTTCTACTTATCTATTACAACGTGTTTATTCAGATATATGTGGTTAGTTTCCAGTGAAAACACTCACAGGATGCCGTTACGTTCTTACCTTTATTGACGACTACTCCCGCTTTGGATATTCATATGTCCATTACGAAGCGTTCTCAACTCTATGAATGCTACGAGCAGTTCCGTAGGGATGCCGTTACACTCTTTCGTGACGAGATTAGTGTTCTTAAATATCGAGATAATAAGTATGGTCCTGAGGTTCAGGCATTACAAGCCGATAATGCAAGAGAGTATGAGAAACTTGGTCGTACCAACAATACCAAGTATGGTACCAAGATGTGTTTTACCATGGCTTATACACCTGCACAAAACGAGTTGAAGAACGTCGGAACCCCACTCTGCAAAAGCATTTTAGAGCTTTCCTTGACCAATGGGGAGCTCAGCAATGAACTCTGGGGCGAGGCGGCTCGTCATGCTAATGATATCATAAACTGTACCCGAGTACAACCACCATGGGACTATCCCTAACTGAACTCTGGGCGAACCGCATACCCGATATCGACCTGTTCAAAGTTTTTAGTTGTGAAGCATGGGTTCATATTCAGGATATTGACAAACTCGAGCCCCGCGCTATCCGCTGCATGTACATCGGACGTGCCATGAATAAAAAGGGTCTTAAACTTAAACCTCCATGAAAACACGATCGTGTACTGTCGCAAAAAATGTTGACTTTAGAGAGCATATTTTACCAAAACTAGCTTTCTGAAGGCCACAACCCAAACAAAACCTAAGCCGGCGCCACCAAACGTGTCTGTACCCACGGGGCTTCTCAAAACTCCATCACTGCCTGACACATCTTGTGCGCCGCCTTTAGACAGTTCCCTGTCACATCTAGGGTCACCACCTCTTGAGCCTAACCAGCGAGCTACACCTGTAGTGAAATATGTGTTCCAGGATCAATCTATGCGTTTGTCAGATGACCAAGATGGTTCGCGACAGAGCGACGCCGTACCACACCTACGAGTGCTACTAATCTCTATCCTGATGAGATAAAGGAACGATTACTCAACTCTGAAAAGGATGTTACCAATATTCGTGACCACTGTGGTTAGATTCACGCACTTTAGCGTCACGTCACATGTCTGAGCCTCGAACATTGAAAGAAGCTATGTGCTCGCCCGAGAGGGGAATTTGGCAAACTGCAGCTGATTTAGAATACAATGCTGTAATAGAAAAGAATACATGGACCCTCGTTCCTTCTCCTTCTGATCGCAAACTTCTTAGTTGTCAGTGGGTATTGGCCATCAAATACAAAATCAATCGTGAAGTTGATCGCTTTAAAGCCCGCCTAGTCATTCGCGGCTATATGCAAAAATATGGCATTGACTACAATGATGTATTTTCACCTGTCATACGGATGGTAGTTCTCCGCCCCCTCCTCACAATTGGGGCAATGGCCGACATGGAGATCAATCAAATGGATGTTAAAACGGCTTTCCTCAATGGAACCTTTGGAGAGGATATATAAATGACACAGCTCGAAGGGTATTTAGTCCCCTGGAAGGAACACCTTGATCGAGGTTTGTGTAGCTGGGGTCATCCCGGGGCAAAGCCTAAGCTCGTGCAAAAGCACCCGCTGGCAAAAGTTGGCAACCTAGCTGAGATGGCTGAATACATGGTACAGCACGTTGCGTTGGTGGTGGCGTAGTCGGCTGCACTCCGAATGGTGTTGTATCTCGTGTCACAAAAAATCTTGCGGTAATAATATCTTGTACAAAACTTGGCCTGGTGTCATAATACGAAGCGGGTGTAACGTTGTATACTGAAGTGTCGATAAAACAATCATTTAAATAGTGGTAGGGCGAGTCACGAGGATGGTGGTGGCACCACCGTGCGCGGATGCCAAGTGCTGAGCAGGAGCAGTTGGATGGATAACGCGAGATAGGCTAACTAATCCAGTTAACCTATCATGATGGTCTTGAAGGAGGCCATTTAGTTCCTGGCGATCAACTGGCGTCAGCAGCTTGATAATCCAGTCACTAAGGAGTGCCAAAAACGAGGCGTCATGTGCGACGACACCTTCCATCTGTATAATAGCCACCTTGATAGCTGTCTTCAGTGCGCGCGCACCGGCCTCGCACATGCGCGTTCCAGCGTCCTTGGGAGCTGCTTGACAGAGAGTGTGAAACGTATGTCCCGCGCCTCGGGTGTGTCTCCTTTTTGTCATATTCGAATATGGTGTCACTACAGTTTCAATGTAAAAAACAAAAAAATACTCACCTTTATTGGTTGATATATAATGGCTATATAATTGGTACACCGACGAATAAGAACACATTTATTGGCTAGAAAAAAGAGACAAGATTTGAGTACGTAGTCAACACAGTTTCCCTTGGATAAAATTTAGAGCACACAGATACTAAATTGACCCGGTATTGAGCTTCGTAGTAACTTGCTTATTTATTTTTGCATTTCTTGTACGGTTGACACTAGATCGATGTCTGATAGCTCGCACATACTAAGAGCGAAGAATTGCTTGGACTGGTCCAGCAGAAAGCGTCAAGCACTTGTGTCTGGATGGTTAGAATCATGGTTTACTTGGTTCTGTTGCGTAGCTTGTGGCTTCCTGGAGAGCATAAAGCGGCTCATGCAACAATTGCTATAACCCGGAGGTTTTTAATGGTAAAATGAATAATGACACTACAGATAATATGTACATGCATCACTGCATCGTATCTGTTCGTTTGCCCATCGTGACATTTCACGTTGGATGTCGTAATAATATTTTTAGCATCATTCAGATCACCTAGTAGTCAGCCTGGTATTGGTGCCGTTAATAGTCAGTTGCGGTGATATCTAACGCATGTTTTAGCAGTTGGTATGTCATTTTTCATGTCGATCTGGTCGGAAAGAATGGTATACCTCGTTTTTTTTAGCGTTTGGACTCCTGGAGTGCAAAAAGCTGGCTCATGTGTTAATTGTGATAGCTCGCTAGTTTTTTTTGTTTTTTAATGGCAAAGTGAATAAAGACCCATATAATACTCTTCAGATAGTGCCTACTCGATAAAGCTGCCGCACTTGAGATGCTCGTTGCTTATGTGTCCGCCATGAGCCGTGCCGAGAAGCGCATACGCATATTCACGTCCCTTAGCATTCTCTACGTCGCCAAGGAATTTTAACAACGTCGTATCCGCTCAAGGGGTGAACGCACGCGTTTCCATTACTATCTGCCTTTTGTAGGTCAGGCGTGCAAGTCTGCATTCTTGAGCGGTTATCAAGTTTCGGCATCAAGCTTCGCTCGTTATCGCCGCGCCATTCGAGAGGGTTCTGTGCATGAAGTATACGAAGATTAGTTGTGACGAATCATCTCATCTCATTTTTATGCATGGTAATGAAGGAACAAATAAACCATATTAACGGAAACAAGAATGTATCGATCGTATGCATTTTTAAGAAACACTTGACTTAGACGATTGATAACGAGTGGCCTATTTGTACAGGGTGACCACCAGGGGCTGGCAACCGATTCGTCTTGCTTGGTGTTGCTCGACGAGGCCGACGCCGCTGGCTCACGAATGTCTCATCCGCTTCATTTTCGAGGATTAGAGGCTCTACAACAATATCTAATGCTTCGACGACACGGATACAACAAACAAACTTGAACCACCAAGCGCATGGGCACGACCGTGAAATGATGGCGACGCAGCATCCGTCAACAGGTTGCTCGAGCACCTCCGTGTAAGCTGACTGCTTCATCGCTTCTAAAAAGCGGAAGCGTGCTGCTGCTGATTCCGTGGTGTTTAATGAGAAGAAGGGTGTCCAGGGCATTGTCGCTGATGAAGCTGAGACTCTCTCTCTCTCTAAAATATGCGTTTGTGGCGTAACTGCCCCGCCTTGCGCAGATACTTGAGCCGTCTGAAAACGTCAGCGGTCACAACGCTGTCTGTGGTGAACTTGCTGGAGTTGACAGCCTTCATCTTGCACTCCAGCTGCATATTCATCATTAGCAGGTTGAGCAGGGGAAGATGCCGGAGTGAGTAGTCGCGTTTCAAGGATCGATTAAATTTATCGAGTGGGTTGTTCGTTTTGGTCTGGTCGATGGCACTCTGGTAGCAGTGCCAGCGGTTGAATCGAGAATCAAGCCATTCGCACTTGAAATACTCAGCAAAATCCTTCAAGCTAGAATGAAGTGACCACTCCAACGGTGCTGTCGTGATGATCTTCTCAGCATCCTGCGAGTCATGAGCATAGTGAATGCGATATACATACTTGAAGACGAGGATCTGGTCCCCGGCATCCAATTGCTTGATTCTCGTTTTTACATTCATCACCGCGTGGAAGAAACACATCAGATACGTCGCACTGGGGTATGGTAAGACCACGCTTTCAGCGAAACCGTTAAGCTGAGCATCATACGCATCACCCATTACATATCGTACTACCAGCTGCTTTCCAGCAACTGCTTGATACATGAGGAAGAGAAAAATCGAGGCATATTGAGCATGACGCAGATGAGAGGTGAGGAATACGGAAGTGACGTGCATGGAGCGGCTCGCGTAAGATATTCCACAGACTACCATAGGGAGCATGACTGATTGACCTTGTATATTGCGCCGATGTGAAGCGGGAAGTCAGACGCTCGATAAAGTGATCGAATCAGGTGTTTCGTCGTCACGCCAACCAAGAATGGCTTCTCGTCCGAGCCGTTTATAATATTGGGAACACCATATTCGTCGACGGGACACCCAAAAGCGAATGGGCTCGTTTCATCCATGTCTTTCCTGTACCGTGTACCACAAATTGGCTCACGCATCTGACGCACGAGAGCCGTTGGTATCATGGTTACCTTTCTGTCGTAATAGGACGCACGCTGCACTTGAGCAAGACTTGGAGCATTTTCCTCCGTCAGATTAAAAACGTTGATCGCTAAAGATAGCGACGGGAAGAACTCGATTTGCCGAAAGATACTTCGTGTGTCGCTTCAGCTGGAGCGTCATGCGGTTCGTGACCGTCTGGTCTACATTAACATGAGATCCGTGGTGAAACACGAAAGTGAGCAAGATTGACTGGCATATGATTGTCTTGATCCATGCGTTACATATGTCAGTAGACGCGGTGACAGATGCACATGCGACTGAGCGACACTTCGGTGTTTCCTAAGCAGAATTGGCACCGATGGAGCTGGCTTGTGGTTGCCGCGAACACTGACTGAGCATCGAGGTGCTGCTCCTGTTGCTATACAGTCATTCTCGACAGCTGCTGCGACCACGAGCGAGCATTATTCGGAATGATTAGGCGTAAAGAGTTTTTTTAAGTTGAAAGAAACAAATTAAAGCTCAACCTTATACATTTTTTCATGTAGGTGACTCGCTTTTTTAACGGGAGAGTCGACATCGGCAAAAACTATCTTAATGGCTACGTGTGTTAATACTAGAATTCCTTCTTAGAGATGTAGATAAAGACCGGAATTTGTGAGTGATGCGGATTCTGCCAGAAACACGATCACTTACTAAGGCCGCCGTTTTTAAGTGGTCCGGACCCACGATTATTGAACGGCCCGCAATTGCACTGCTCGCTTATTAGCTTATGCAGACAAATCCCCATCGTGTATGTGTTTATCAAAACCCTACTCTGTGATTTATACAAATGAGTGTGTTTTGCGTACATTTTCTCTGTTGGGGTCACCTTTTCTACGTTATTAATGAGCTTTCTCTATTATTCATTTTCTTCTCTGTTTTTGGGGTTTGTCTCTCGTTCCTCCCTGCGATATATCAGATCCATTCTCAGACACCCAAAACGCAGAAGATGTGGATCACAGATCGCTGTAGGCTGATTGTCCTATTCTTAAAATAAAAAAGTACTTGTAACCTGTCTGCACTAAATCAAATAAGGTTTTCAACCTATATATTTTGTTTTATAAAAAATTCTGGAACGGAAATCAATAACGTCGTTCGGATAAAAGTAAATCCCCCATCAATTGCCTTCAATCAATTTTCCTTGAAAAGTGTTAAGTGGGATCGAAATGGCCACTACGTTTTCGTCCACAGTAAGAGAATACTTAGCTCATTTCGTAGGTTTTAAAATAATAGAATGTGTGCGCAAAAATGGCTGGAGGTCGCGAACACTTGTCCCTTCGTAGTGGCGCGTAAAAAATCCCTTGATGTAGCCGAGCATGAACTCTATCAGGTTGAAAAAAGGCAAAAAGCTGGAAGAATAATGGGGATGATACTGACGCTACTAAGAAAGTGTACGCTGTTCGGATAGCGGTAAATACTGGCCGCGTCGAGAATCCAAACAGACCTTTGCTAGGATACATGAGAAAACGGCTTTTACTTGAGTACACAAAGTCCTTGCAGCATTTCAGTAAACCGATTAAAAGTCCCCTCACTGTACTCCGAGAAATCGCAGTTTTCGCTCGGATTGCAACAGTTTCCCGCCCAGAGAATAACCTGTCTTTCACAGCGTGCCCCTTTGTTGTCAGAACTCAACTCATCTACACCTTTTACCGGTCGTTCTTCCCAATTGCTTAATTCAAAACGCCCACCCAAAGACAGGACATGTATAAAAAGTGTATACCCGCGTATAGTCCTAGAACAGTTTGTTTCAAAACGATCTGATTTGTTTTCAATATGATCAATGTCGCATATTTGCGATTTTGCACGCTGCCAAAGTTCAAATTCTTGCTACCGGTACTTTGTCCCTACACATGACGATCGTACAAGTACGCAAACAACTCGACCATGGCGTTAACATCATAGACGTTATCGTGGAATTCCGCGTCTTTGGCGTGAAGATAGAGAGCTACACAGACAGCTTGACGGCACTGGCAATATCTTGCTCTTGTTCGTCCTTTGAACTCGTGCCACGGGCGTCACAGAGCGCCAAAAGCTGCGTAAATGCTAGTTTCCAGAGCTCCCAATCGCCTGCCATCATCGACTTGTTGTTCCTCACTTCCCGTCGTTCAACACCCGCGACGGAATAAGAAGCCACTAGCGTTCCTCCAATCACGCGCATGCCCACGTCCACACGCACAGGCGCCACGGGCTCCCATTCACTCGCTGATGCGACTTGTAACACCGTCTGCAACGTCTCAATCGCAGCGAGAGCCACCACTTTGGGCACGCCAAGGGCCGTATTCTGCTTCACGTTGGCTAAATTCGCCGTCGCAATCGGTGGAAACCACGTGACTTGACGGCGTAAAACGTGGCGATTCGTGGCCAAGACCCGACTCAAGCCTGCAAACATGACGACCAACGACTCGGTCCATTGATTCTTGGCTTCACTCAAGCTCGTGGCTAAGGGCAAGGCTGTATCTTTAAGAAACACGAGCCATTCTTCTTCTCTAAACTGCTGCCCATACGTCACCGCCGTCCCAAACAAGGAATTCAACGCACTTGTACGCACTTCGACGCGATTCTTTCCTAGCTGCGTCGACCCGACGAGCCAAACAAGAGGAACTCGAGCTCGTGCTTTTTAAAGTTGCCAGGCAAAATTGACCGGAGTGAGCTCACGGCAACCAACGGTGAGTATATAAAGTACAGTGTACTGCAATATCTGTTACACCTAACCTTAACAGACGGTACCTTGGTCATTTTGAAAAATGTTACGGTTGTTTTGAATCGAACCTTTTGGTCTGTATACAGCCCATTTTTTGTACTGGTTGTTTTGAATTAAGCAATTGGGAAGAACGACCGGTAAAAGGTGTAGAAAGACTAGGTTGCTTATAAGACCAGTCTATTATAGAGAGTTCCTTGATTAAGATGTTCACATCTCAGTCTATAATATGCATGGCGCGATGTTCAAGCACCTTTTCATGGCATTAGGAAGTAGATGTCATTTGTTATGACAATATCATCAACGTAAACCAGCAGGTTTTGCACGTTGAACACCACGATCCACTTGCGATGGTTGTCGTTGAACTTTTGTCCAACTGATGACTGGTTATGCTTGTACGTACCCGCCAAGTATTATCGATAAATCCAGCTCGATATTGTCCTTTCGGGTAGATACGCTTTAAAACCTCCATGCTATAATATCCATATTGAAAATGATCGCGCTTGCATGTTCGCGTGTCGTTTATTTGTTAAAAATAATTTCAACACAGACGCCTGCACAAATACTGTAAAACCTGTTTGATAATCCCACTGGGGCTATCACTAAAATCCCATCCAAACGTGGGGTTATATTCGAGGGGAGGTTCTCAAAAAGAAAGTTGGATAGTTGGGGGGTGGGGTTGTAGCATTAACCCCAGGTGCACCTGGGGTTCATCTCAGTACCAGAGTCCTTAGCGTCCGTTTGTCCTTATTGTATATTGTCCAATCAAATCGCACTGTTTTGGATCAAACAAAACGAAGGCTACACCAAAGCTAAAAAAATTAAAAGACAAGTGGTAGTGATGTATCGTGTGTGCGGGAAGATGTACGGGGTTGTTTCTAATCTTATCACGAGTATTGAAGGGTAAGATCTTTCGGTAGGCGCGAAAAGCTGGTTCATTTCAAAAGATGATGTGTCCTAATTAATTGCCCGCCTTAGTGTCATTTCCTGCAAGCGTGTCCTGGCTTTCTTCCTTTTGCCAGGCCTGTGACGGCGAAGAGTGTTGCAATATATCCGTGCGTGTCGCGCATGTTCTAAATTACATTTAGAGTCAACAAATCGCCACGCTCTCGCTTGTGGTGCTGTGATTTTTGCTTTTTGCGCTCTATGTGGACGTCCTGATCGTGCGTGCTTCAAATTTATGCGTTTTTTGTTGAGTGAACTGGGTCTCACACTCTATTTTGCCTGGACTAGCGCGATTATGAGCTTTGCCGTATCGGCGCAGGCCATTGCCAATGAAGACTTGTCGTTCATGTTGTACTCTAAAGGGTTCAGAGGATTCTAGAATTTAGTCTTAAGGCCATGGTCCAAAACTTTTTATTCTCATTCTCAAATCTGATATGTTCCACTCCAAATAAAGGGCACTTTTGGACCACGAAACCATTTTCATTCTAGTCGTCATCTTCGAATTTGAAGAATGACTGAAAGCCGTGCTCAAGGACGTGGATGAGAGTCACGGCAAGATTACTTTATTTATTGACGAGCTGCATACGTTAGTGGGAGCAGGAGGTAACGAAGGATCGATCCTCAGTTCTTAGACCTATAGTAAACTCAAGTGAAAAAATCCAAGCATAAAGCACTTTAACGTATGAAAAATGTCCAGTTACTTAGAGAAACCACGAGACGCTTGCTCGATACATAGGCTACACTACCTCTTCCTTCCGTCCCTGCATCTTCTTCCGTCCTCTTGGGCTGGTCATTCTCTCAACTTCGTCGCCCATTTCTTTTCACTCGACTCGAGAGTCACCTAAGAAGTCGTTGTTGTGGAATCTGCTCCTGGAGCTGTACCTTGGGCAATCTGAAGGTTGCCCTGGTAGTAAACTTGCCACAGCTGCACGAAAACCACAATGTAGACCACTAGTAACGACCCAAACACGTTTGCAGTAAAGGTAGCAGCCGTGTGGTCCCAGCCACAGTATTCCGTAATACTCATTTTGACCATGGGATGGAATTGGCTCATGATAACGAAGCCAAAGAACAAGGCTGAGACGTAATTCCACGGGTTTATCGCGTTTTCATACTCGAAAAAGCGAATCAAAGCTACCAATTGGCTGAACAAGAGGGTAAAAAAGAAGAGCACGTTGGGGATTTCAGTCCACGACGTCTTTTGCCCAGCACCCGTGTTTGCCCACGACTTATCTTTTCCACTCACACGCGCTTGAACGGCTTCAAAAATGGCCATCATCGTAATGAACGAGAACGAAACCACGTCTGTTGGGCACGCCACACGTCATTATTGTCAACAGCATGATTCGCCAGTAGATTCAGCACCCACCGACAGAATATCACGGGCAAGAAAGAGTAGAGGAATCTCGTTCCACGAGCATAAATTGGAGCGTCACCCGTGCATAGGTAATAAATGGCAATCGAGACGTAACACAAGGCGACAATCGAACCGAAAGGGTACAGCACGGAATCGCAAAAGAACATTTTACGAGAAAATGCAAGGGATGGCTTTGGATCCGAGGCAGGGACACGCGGAGGACGCCAGTCGGGGTCAACTTCACTCTCATTTTTCATCAATAAAATCTGCACAGCACCCTTTGCCCAACGCTTCTTTTGACCCATTGCAGCAGTCACAGTCTCGAGCACGGCCCCTTCACAAAGACGGATACGATCCTTGGCATCACCTTCAAAGTCCTTTCGAAAGTAGATAGAGTCCCATCCTGATGTATGGAGCACATTTCCAGTGTACGCATCTTCAGTCTGAGTACCATATTGAATGCCACCAATCGAATCAAATGCCTGATGACGAAACACCCGTTTGACCCGGCAAAAGCAGCTAAATCGAACCCATCGCGACCACACTAGACAGCATCAAAGAAAATGGTAATCTTGTGTCCACAGGGATCGCCCATAATCGTCAACTGCGGTGTATCTTCAAAGTACTGTGGTGTCTGCACATAAGACACTTGATTCCATGAAATGTCATCACTATACTGATGTCCATAGGTCACTAGGTCTCGGAGGTGGTTCGAAAAAAGGATGACGATCAGGTCGTACCCATCGCCTAAGACCCAGCATTTTTTCAACCAAAAGCACGTCACAGGCTGCAGTGATACGTTTGCGATAGCTGCGGTAGGTTTGCAGTCGGCCCAGTAACTTGTGATCACGTAAAAACGACATCGGATATTAGAACATTCGCTGTGTCGTAAAGCCTGCCATTATTGTTCAGCAATAATACTTCCATCTCCTGACGCTGTGAGAACAGCCGTCACGGAGAGAACTGCGGCGGCATTGTCCATCTTGATTGCGCAAATACGTGTGACGGACACAAAATACAATACTTGAGAATCGTTTTTCGTTTGAGAATCGCTCGGCAAGCAGGGGTGTGCGGTATCACGTTTCGGCACCGGTACTATAGTACCGAATCAGGTACCTAAATTTGTTGATACTGATACTATAGTTTCCTACCGATACCTAAAACTAACACGTCGGTACGGTTTACTACCGAAATTAACATGGCCGGTATTGGTATACCAAAATTAGTACCGAAATTGGATTTGGCCGGTATCACATACCGGTACTTGTACCAACATTGGACTGCATACCGGTAATTAGTACCGGTAGTTTGTACCGGGCTTGACTTTTATAGTTAATACCCGGTAATTGGATAGACATTTTATCCTCACAATTAAAGTATGTCAGAAGAGGGTTGCATGCCACCATAGGAAACTATTGCCGTTGTAAGACGACGGACGGATGGTGAGGGAGCATTTGCGCTTTAGTCATTAATATCCTAGTAGATAGTTATCATAGGCTACCACAACTTGTTGTTTATTTTCCTTAACTTCTTCTCACCAACATAAAAGACTGCTTTCATTCACGAAAAAATGCTATATTATAAAAACTAACTACCATAATGCTCTCCTACTCCTTCTTTGGGGTCTAGTCATATCGTTAATATGTTTGCAGAAATTTGCTTACGTTTGGTCATATTTGCTCATGAAAATGTCTCCCCATATATAATTGCTTATAAAACGTAGTTTGGTCATATTTGTTCATGAAAATGTCTCCCCATATATAATTGCTTATAAAACGTATGATAGTGGTGGTGGTGCTGACACTTCTTTGCTCGACATACTCGATAGTAAGCAGATATAGATACTATTTACTTATCATTACCATCAGTCAATTGTCCACCTCCTTATCTTTTGCTTGAATGTTAAACGATGCATTAACCAGGCTACATAGATGGTGAGTGTAAGAAACATTAATATTATTTATCAACTCTACGACTTTTTTTTGGTATGTTGCAATGTCAATACTAGAAATACCGATACAAAATATTGTCTCTGGATACCGATTTAGTCGGTACTACTGTAATACCGAGATTAGTATGGACGGTAAATACTATCAGTACCGATTACCTAGATTGGCTCTGACGGTGAATACTATCGATACTCAATACCATAATTTCAGACTTCGGTAGTGATAGATACCAACATTACTCAGGGCGGTATCGGTACGGTACTCTTCATACCTACATTGAAGTTCCCGGTATCGGTATCGGTAGTGTTTAATACCGGCGGTACTACCGGTGGTACTACCCGGTACTAACTACCGGTACAATACCGCACGCCCCTTCGCAAGCATTCTCATCTGAGAATGGATTGGAGGTAGGGTAATCACCAATGAGCGTCAGCTTTTTTGAGAATGAGAATGGCTTTTTGCGTTTTGGACCAGGGCCTAAACGCTCTCATTTACTGTCATTTTTATACACCTGGTGGGGTTCTATTTGAGGGGGGGGGTCAAATCGAGATACAGTATTTAATTCCCCTAGCAATTAATTGTCACGTTTTGCACCCATAATTGTATTGTTATCATTTCGTTCATATGGACGCAATGACGTCGCTGTACGCGTCGGTGACACCGCAATTTACTCGTGATTTGCTGTCTCCCGGTCTGCGCGTGGGATACACTGATGAAGGCGGTGTATGGCAGTTTCTAGCCCCTTCGCTATTGCAGCGACTTCCATTACGCGGCATTGAGTGGCGTAACCTCGTGGGGGTGACCAAACGAATTGACCAACTTCCGCTTCATTTTGTCGAAATATCGGTCCAGAATGTCCAAAATGAGCTTCCTCTAACTTGTCTCTATCTTGTCAAATGCGAAGATTTAGACACTTACAAGAGCCAAGTTCGACCTTCTTTGACTGTTTGGGTGGATGCCATGACAGCTGCCAAAGTTGAGTGGTTGGTGCTTTACGTGCCATTGGGTACACGCCCAAAAGCGGCTGGCAATGCACCAAATCCTGTCTACAAGAAGATTTTTGACAGATTACGAGCAGATTTCGTTCTGAAAAAGGCTCATTCGTCATCATTGGGAGCTGCCATTGGGCCGTTAGCAAGTAGTTTTCTCGTTCAGGACAAAGTGTGCAAAATTGACACGTTAGAAGGGACAAGTTTTTTCGGACAACAGCAACAACATGAAGCACAATGGACAGACTTGTTAGTACGACTGCGACATTGTATTATGGACGCCTTTCAGACCAAATGTTTTCAGTACGAAGAGAATTTGAGGCTTTTAGATACCAACCGAGGGACTGCAGGATGGGATTTTGGTGCCTTTTTCCTCGCGAAAGAGCAGCTGGCATTAATGTACCAACAAATGTATCTCCACGACGATGCGATTCGACATGTACGTCCTTCAACTACAATGTATTGTATTGTACTACATTTTGTGACCCTCTTTTTCGGCCGGCTATTGTTTTTATTCAGTTGGATGAGTTGGATGCAATTTTTGTCAACTTAAACGAGACAGAAAAGCAAACGTTTCAAGACCAGAGCAAACGGACGTTCGAGCGCCACGATCCCATTTTTACGCAGTCGCCGGTGCGTTTACTTAATCAAAAACGATCTACGCTTGATTTATTAATCCACTTTTCCTTCGTATAGTTGACATTAAATCTCGAAAGCATCCAGCAATGCATTGCTTCGAACGGCGCTTCCACGCGCTTGATCTCGCTCTATTGCTTTTGTCGCCAACTGCGCACGCTCTACGTCATGGGAACGTTTCCACAGCTATTAGAACGTGCGAGTTCGTTCATTGAATCGTTTTTCAGCGACTTGCGAGCTCAAGACGCGTTGGAATGGCATCAACCATTTCTATGGGCCGTCGGAGCCTGTATGGAGATTGCGTATGCGTGTGAACTCGCCTGGAGTGGAAAGGAAGCACTTCCGGTGCCTATGACCGCCATTGGAGTCGAAGAAATGTCGCGGGCGTTAGGAAATGTCTTGTACCTTGCGCGCCGAATCCTCAAGAGTTTTGCCAAGACCCAACGCATCGTCTGTCCGAACAAGAGTCCCATTTTTTCCATGTCAACTTATCCAAACAATGAGCACACTCAAGTAAAAAAAACCGCCGCGACAACGTGGTATCGCCAACTAGAACGTGTCTTTCAACCAGCTGCGACAACGTGGGAGCGATACGATCGCTGTGTCTCGGAGCTCTCGCACGTGGCGTCCATGCACTTTTCCCAGTCTGGACGTCATCGGTTTGCTGTGTTTCTAGGGGGCGAATGTGCCGCCTATTATCTCGCCCAGGGGGACTTTGAAAGTGCATCGCGTTTACTCCGTTCCTTGGCACGACAGAGTCAAGAAGATGGATGGTGGACAATCTTTGCCACTTGTATGCGGCAACTTTGTCGCGCTGAGCTCGCGATTGGTCGAGCAACGCAAGCTGTAGCGGCTTGTTTGAGGTTATTGCCATTGACTGAGAAAAAAGAACGAGAAAGTGTGACGACAAGCGAGATGAAAACACTCCTTTCTGCGCTCAGTACGACTCTGACAAGCCCAAAGACGACCAAGGAACAAGCTTTTGACTTGAGTTTTCTCTTTCAACCGACGATACGTATTGAAACGCTGCAAACGAGCGAGAAGGACGTGGAAAAAGGAGCGATTCGGGTCATTGTAAGCCTCACGAATGAATTTGCGGCGGATATCCACTTGGAACACGTTTGTGTGCGCTTTTCACGAGCTTTTGAGGTCGATAGTGAACGGGAACCAACGGATTTCTCGCTCGAAAAGCGCAATGTCCATCTCGATGAACACTCAAATGTCAAGCGCTTGTATTTCCACGCTCACGTTCCTCGAGGACGATACCTTTGTCGTGGCATCGATTGTGTGCTTGCTGGACTCACATTGCCATTGATTTCATCACAGACGCAAGCGCTTCCTTGTTTCGACATTGCGACAAACGAGAAAACAGTCCACGTTGGGATCCGAGGAGCTCCACTTCTGATGCCACAACCCGTCGCTCAAGTAGAAACCATTACCATCCGAATCCAAGCCAATGAAGACATGCTCGTGGATGGGATGCTCCAAGTCCGAGTCAATAAATGGAACGAGAATCACAGCGAGATCCCAGAGGAACAAGACGGAAAAGACAACGAAGAAGAGGAAGAAGAAGAAGAAGGAGAAGAAGATGATGGTGGGATCCAATTGATAGGGATTCAAGTGCTTGGAGCATCAACGTCTTCTTTACACGTCAACACGTCCAAAACATTGTTACGGCTTCCGTTGCCGCCAGTTTGTCGTCACGAGACGTTGGAATGTCTGGTTTCTCTCGCGATCGCACCTTTCGATCGGAGCTTCGAGGGAATCAACGACGACATTGGTCGCTTTCATCTCCATGCAAGAGTGTGGTCGGATCGAGAAGAAACAAGCTCTTCCAGAGCTCGCCTCATCACGAGAACCATTCGAACTGCCGCGGAGAGTTTCCGTGTGCTGGATCCATTAAGTGCAAACGTGCAGCAGCTCCAGCGCGTGGGGACGAAACTCTATACTTCGATTCAATTCGTTTGTAATCCATTTGTCGCGGTGGTGTTGGTGGACTATAAATTGCGCTGTCCTGACCGCGTGAACGAGGCATCAATGTTGATGGTCGAGACGGATCCCAATACGTCGTTGCGTGGCACAAAAATCCATCCAAACGATGTGTTTTCTCTTGCTTTTACACTTGCGACCGCCCCCGCGTTTGAAAACGTGCGAGGGAGCACTTGTGAGCTGGAAGTGGCGCTGCGATATGGCGAAACCAACGAAGAAACGTGGGAAAAGACAATGAACGTACCGATTGCGCTTGATCCAGTGGAAGGACCGGTCTATCGGCTCCATGTGTGTCCCAAACGAGACGAAGATGATCAGAACCAAGTGGTAACTTTAAAGGATCAAGTGGACACGTGGCAAGCAACTACTGATCCCATTACGTTTGAAATCCACGTTCAAGAAGAAGGCCAGCATTTCATCCAAGCCAGTGCTCCAGCAATGGATCAAACCATGTTCTTGTGCTTTTCTCTTGATGAAAACAGCGCTCAAGATTGGCTTCTAGTGGGCAAAGACAACGAGCAAGTGGTTTGGGCCTTGGATTCTGTCCTTCGGGAGTTTAAAACCGAGAAACGACTCGTGCCCACACGCACTGGACGCATTCGGTTCCCTACGTTTCGACTGTTAGTCAATGGACATGAAATCCCCCGCGCTCGCGTTCATTCTCGTCAAACAAGTCGTCATCTGAGTGTCACGTAATGATTGTACCATCTTTTCAAAGCCTTATTATTGTCTCTGTGAGAATCCCCAGAGCTCGTAAATCACGCTGTTTCTCGGGACAATGCGCGTACGAATCGCCATTTCGAATGTGCCAGAGCGCGCCCCCTAAATTCATGCCCCACGCGGCGCGCGGATACGGTGCTTCTGGTGGTACCGTGAATTTGGTACTCATGGACGCACACGAGCCGCCATGGAGCGCCGCATACGCTTGAAACGCTGGTAAAAGCAGCTCTTGCCATCGCTGATCGTTGGAACGCCAGACAAACCCGATGCTATCGAGCTCAGCACGTAGAGAAGACGAGAGCGGCAGCTGGCCCGACCGGGCGCGGGTGATCCAATGCCCTAACTTAAAACCTCGCGTTTTGATTGGCCAATTGGGGTCACGAAGCGGCACGATAAAATCCGTTGTCACGAGCGTATGGGTGCCATGAAGACGCTGGTGCGTCGTGAGGGCGGGGATCACGACGTCTCGGACCGTCTTTTCGATCCGATGACGGGCATTCCAGACAAAGCCCATGGCCTCGAGCTCGTCGCGAACCCCTTGGACTTGAGCTTCGTACGCTCCCCGTCGAATGTTTTTCACCGTGTCGCCAAGTTTGTACCCCCATGCGGCTTTTGGCCACGGATGTTCAGACGGCACGATAAAATCCTGCCACACGTCACAATGATTATACTGGGTGGCAAACGTTTGTAACGCCGGATAGATGCGATCGTGCCAGATTTTATCATTTAAACGAAACGTAAACCCGAGTTGCGCTAACTCATGTTTGCTTTCTTGCACTTGGGTCGCATATTTTCCCGCCCGAACCATATACACATGTCGTCCTAATTTGTACTGTTCTAACCGTCGTGGCCATCGTGGATCGTCGGCATGACTTGGAATGGTAAAGGCAAGGGGCACATCGGCCGTACCATATATTTCCTTGTATCGTTTTAATCCAGGAAGAAAAAAGTGAGACCATTTCGTATCTTTCACACGCCAGACAAATCCAAGTTCGTTTAGAGCATCCACGTGATGTTGCGGTAAAGGCGGCAATAATGCACTCGCTTGTTTCGTCTTAACCGTAACGTCTTGTAACCCTTGACGCTGTTGCATTTGCTTTCGAAGTTTGGCAACTGCCAAGCCAAGTTTGTATCCTCTCGTAGCTTGTGGCCAAATTTTGGTCTCGCTTGAGTCCTTTTCCTCACCTGGAATAACAAATTTCTGGGGCACAAAGAGATCGCCATACTGCTGCGCATAGGCCTTCAACGCTGGAAGACAGACCTCTCGAAACTGATAATCCTGCCACGAATGTAATGGAAACCCCATATTCTCCAGGGCTTGCATCTGTTGCACATTTTCGCTCTTTGTCTTGACGGACGACGCTGTGCCTTTCTCCAACGATTGCATCAACTTGTGCACTTTCATACCTAAAGGTAACCGATGTAACTCCTTTGGCCATTTCTTATTCGAAGGAATCACAAAACTATACGGAACGGCAAAATGTTGTTCTAATGTGTAAAATGTGCGCAGAGCGTCAACTAATTGGCTCAAAACGTTCGGACGCCGACTGGAAGATGAGTGATGACGTGAAGAGCCGCCACTTGGGATCGACACGCGATAAAAACGGACATTTGAGACAACGGACGACGGCACGGAGTTCGCGAGACGCGGCAAGAACTTCGGCAGACTGCGGTGCGGCATGATAGGCGAGCCAGTAATTAGG
>MIQA02000818.1:0-28752 GCA_001887855.2 Sclerospora graminicola | reverse complement strand
GCCGGATGGCGAAGCGGCCGCCGAGTCGGATGGTGAAGCGGCGGCCGAGCCGGATGGCGAATCATCTTCGGAGCTAGACGACGAGCCAGGTATGAGACCAGTTTTCCCCGGCGAAACAGGTGGAGGTACGGCGACGGACCCCATTGCGAACAAGCTATCGTCGCTGTCCGACTCAAGCTCTCGTTCGCTGGCCAAATTGTCCGGATGACATCGGCGCGAGGGGAAGGATTCGCTCCTTTTTCTCCGTTCGGGAGAGGCGGAAGGCGGATCGGAACCAGCCAGGGAAGGGTTAGAACTGGCCGGACGTTTTCCGTTCCCCGATCCCGCCGAGGCGGACGAGAGGTCCGAGCCGGCCAGGGCCGGAGAAGGGCCGGCGGGAAGCTCCCCAGGTCCCGATTCCGCGGAGGCAGCTAACCGGGATGATTTCGGTGGAGTGGTTTTCCACTGATCCACCATCCCCAAGATGGCCAAGATGGCCTCTCGTGCACTCAAAGGAGCTTGTAGGAGAAGAGCGATCTGGTTTCGAGTCGTTTCAAGCTGGTTTTGTAATTCGCACAACAGGGGCCTAAACCGATCCTTTTTGTCCAGCAGGGAGGGTCAAACACGGTCGGCCCGAGTCAGCTCATCATGGGTGTCACGATGACTTCGCTGGACCTGGTAAAGCTCAGACCGCAGCTCCCGTTGTCGGGAGGAGGCTACTTGCAACTGCTGCTCCAGAGAAGAAATGTGGCGGAGGGCTTGAGTGTGGGACTCGCGCAGGTGGTTTTGGTCGTCCCGCATGGTATCTAATTCGTGGGACACCTGGCGGTGTCGGACACGAAGATGTGATAGGTCATGGGACACGTCGGAAATCTTGGCAGAGTGTTGCTTCAGCTTTTCTGGCTGCTGGACTGCGGAGGGATAAGGACATGGAAACCGTAAGCGACTGGGTTACAACACAAGAAGAGAAAAGACACTTACGTTGAAGTTTTGATCGGTGAACCGACTCCTGATTGGCAGTCCGGAGGGGTTCGACGACGTCTTCCAGCATGCGGAAATGGTTTCTCTCTTCCGCAAGGATGGCGACTTGGCCTTTGTGATCGGTAAGCTTCTTTTGATGGTCACTCGGTGCCGAGGAAGAATTCCGAACGGCAGCTTCATCGGCCCGGCGGTTGGAGGAGGCGAGTTGCTGGACCAGGTCAGCTTGGATGTGTTCCAAGCTATCCACTTGGGCGGTTAACATCTCCAGCCTTTTCTCCATCCTCGCCACTTCGGAGATGGAGGCAGATGGCGCAGCGGCCCGTAGCAGGGCGTCCGTAAGCTGGCCCACAATGGCCCTGAGGCGGGTTACTTCGTCCACTGCTTCTTGACGACTGCGTTTCAGCTGAGAGATTCGGGGTCCCACGCGGTCTAGCATCGCACAAAAGGTCATGCATCTCCGCGACAGAACTTCAGAGTCAGCCTGACAGGATCGGAGCTTCGCCTGAAGGGAGGAGACGACGGCCTTCAATCTGCCCCGGTCACCGCAAGTCTGACCGTGAACGCGGAGCGCCGTTTCAACGTCAGCGGTCGACAATACCAGATCGGGAGTACGGGATGAATCCGGCGGTTCTGCAATTTCCACCCCGCTGGCGGGCGAGTCGTCATCCACGAGAACGAGACGGCATATGTCATACTTGTCGATTTGCAGGACTGAAAATATATCAAGATAAGGTCAGCATCTGTGGATGTGATTGCAAGCCGGCCGGGAGACCGACCGGGTTCACGAAAATTGTTATAAATCAGTCGGACGACGTACCAAAGCGGGGCATGGGTAAGCAGGATCAGATCGACTTGGTTCAGGTGAGGTCGGGCCTCAACCGTTGTACGGCTGTGACGCGACTCAGGAGCAGCTGTGGTAAAGTGACTTGTGAATTATTGATGGGAAGGTGTGAAGTACTTTCCAGAGGGCGCCTTCCGATTGGCGGAAAATGTGGACCAAGGGCATAGATGTCGGATGGCCGTCGCCGAGCGTATCTACCAGCGTCGGGACGGCGCCAGGCCTGGAATCAGGCCAGATGAGTGCGACTGAAGACGTGGATAGTTGGGCTAGCGGACTAAGACCTCGGATGGCGGACAGCCGAGGGGCGGATTGGTCGGAAGATATGAGCGAAGGGGCCTGAAGGAGGTTGAGTGTTCTAGAGGACGAAGGAGGCACCCGGGTCGGACGTGGAGCTGCCAAGGAAGTGCTAACGCCAGCGGCAAGTGAGCTTAGATGGATGGCCATCCGGCCGATCCGGCGGGGCTCGATGTACCGGCCGGGCTGGTACCATTTGGGTTGGGTGTACCGGCCGGGCTGGTACACAAAAGAGCACCCGATCGGAGTTAACCGGGCTACTTCGGGTAAGATACATAACTGTCCAGCCGGGCTATTTGGGGTAGGTTACACAAAAGGGAGTATTGGATATAGGGATAAATCAGTATACGTTTCGCTTTCTTAGACCCAAGTCGGTTTTATTGGTTCACAGCGGAGGGCTAACAAGCCCCCCCTTGCTGCTATTGGTTTGCCCGGGGAAGGTTAAAGTAACCCACCGGAAGTCCCCTGACCGGGAGTCGCCGTGTTGCGTATTACTCACCTCAAGTCGTCCGTGTTTATAACACGGTATATTAAGTATTGGGGAGTGGTAACATTTTGGCCTTCTGTGGAAGATTGTGGAGTTATATTTGGATTCCCCTTTACGTACACGTTTGGATTTACCCTTCATTATCATTGGTTTGGCTGGCCGATCGATTATTCTCGGTCCAGCCGTCGCAGTATACAAACTTTAAGTATATTGCCAGTCGAGCTCCCCGGTGAAGATTTCCGCCCAGGAGCTACCCCTAGTCCTTACCCTTGTCTCCTTATTCGACGGACTTTACACTTTTCGCCCTAGGGTCTATCAAGAGAGCGCAACCGCAGTACTGAGGGTACACAAGTGAGTTTTAACATGGATCATCCAGTCGCCACGACCGAAGGTGAGGAAGTGACGATCAGCGGCGGATGCGGATCGGATCATGACTCGCATGGACGGAGTACCCCTCCGCAGTCAGTCATCTGGGGCCCCCGGGGTGTTCTGCATCTCAGGAAAGAATTTCTGAGAGCGACTACTACCACACCAGCTAATTTTCTTGCCGCCAAAAGTGCTAGCAAGCCCCTACATGCACAATCAGTACCAAGAGAATACAAGCTCCAACAACATTTGTTTAAGCTTACCACGAGTAGATTGAGCGTCGCTAGAGTGCCGTCCCAACAGCGAGCCACGAATGCGTGGATGTGAAGTGTTCTTTGCCAAAAACTATATTTGTCATGTACCCCCGAGACTCATTCCCAGCACTTGAAAAACATGTGCAACTTGGATAGAAGAAATCTGTCCATAACAACACAAGCTAATGATATGCACTCACATCAGAATATTATGCTATATGATACCGACCGTGTCTTAAAGTCCATTACACTTTTGCGCTTTGCGGACTGTAAGAGAACAATACAATTGCCGACAGCTCCAGATCCAATGGTTGTATTTGGTGAGTACACATGTACTTGACCGTACCCCTAATACATGTTTTATTTCTAGTAATATATATATACCTATTTAAATTGATATGTATAAGTAAAGGGTGTTGTTTTCTTTCGTCATCCCCGAGGGGGTTTTGAATCACCAAACAAAAATTCAGACCCGATTTTCAAAATTAACCAAAAATATCTTATAGGCGACGCGCTTATAATTGAAGCAATTTTGTGTCATGTACCCATCGTCAATAGATATACTTTAGAGTAAATTCATTATTCTTGGAAGGGTTTCATCCACACAGATTTTTGCCAGCGAATGAAATATAACTTCCAATTTGATCATAAATTCGGTTTATTAGTTTTTAATTATGAGGTCTATTGGTCTCTACTATGATGAGCACGGATCTTCTTCAGCCCAGATAAGGCTGCGCCACTTTGCGTCGTGGCTTTCGGATTCATACTTTCTTCCACGTAGTATTGGTTAGAATAGCTGCCAATAAGTGTATTCATTCCGTGTTCAAGACTATTTTGCACTGTATTGAGTTTACCCAAAATAGTTCCTTCATAATAGCAGTACAAATATTAAGTACAAACTGTCCAATTCAAACTGCTGAAATTTTTTTATCAGCCAATGATATCCATCACACCACCTATTTCCGGAACATGATTGGCTAGGACCAATGAGACGGCAAAATCGGCAATAAACTGCTGTTTTACGTTACTTCCGACTCCCTCACGTCACGCGAGACACCTAAGTAGTACTGACGCATTTTTCCGATAGATAGCCCCTATACTAATCGATAGGGACCGCACTTTCGCTACAAGAAGACATTTAGGTACACTAATCGGAGTCTATTTGTTATTAGCGAGGTTGAGGACCTTACGCGCTATACTACATTTTTCTTACATGAAGGAGGTTGCGGGCGTCACTACGTCAATTGTTATGCCACAACCAGTCACAATTGTAACATTCATTCAACTCTATTGTTTAATTGTTGGTCTTTGATAGTCATCGCCTATCGTAGAAATTGTTAAAATTGATCTTCACTGCGAAATCTGCCATCAGCGGAAGATAAAACTGTAACCAAAATCTCACTATTATTTCGCCTACTTCGGGGATGGCTTACCTCTTACGTGTATACTCGCATGATTGCCTATTATTTAGAGATCGCTTCCTTGAGCGCAGCATATGAACTGTCACTTTTATTAGCGAGATCATCGCTGCTTATAAGCTAAGCCGTTACACCAATACATGTAACGTGGAATTCGACGGAAGCAGAGTAATCTTTGTACGCTGTAAAATATTTCGTAAAACTGGTACCGTTACGTACTTTACATGATGAGGTGACGGGATTAGATATAGATGTACTTTTACAGTTAACCATCCGGCTGAGTTTGACGAAGTGCTTCAATAACAAGTGCCGTCCGCTGCAGAGACGGAGCCAGTTTTATACACAGCGAAAAGCTGGATTTCTCCTTGTTCGAGCCCTTTCTCTGCCTCTCCCAAAGGTCACGCCTATCAGAATGAGCAATTCTTCGCAAGATCGTCTGTCCTCCCTTTCCTCAGCTGACGCGGCCGCCATTAGGCCATTCTTAAGTCTACCGCCCGTTCCGGAAGCCGAGGAGCTGACGCTTCCAAAGACAACGCAGGTCGCTGACCTACGCGACATCGACAAGGGAAAAATGACCTTTACAGAGAGCCAATACGACGCTGCTGTGGCTTCCGGCTCTGTCGCGCTGGTGGACGTGGATGACGAGAAGCAACAGCTCACGACGACCCGCGCACAGCCTTCATCGTACGGTCAATCCTCGGGAGATGGGCACACTTTGGAGGACGATCTGCGGGCCATGAACGACCAGATGAAACGTGTGTTAGCGTTTTGCGAAACCCAGCAGGAGAATCCACTGCGTCTGCAGGCCAAAATTGCCAGTCTGGAGGAGCAGTTACGCCAAGCTATTGCCGAGAAAAATTACTGGATGAAGCGCTGCAAAGATCTTACTGGTCATCATCCGCCCGCAGCGGCGGTTACCAAGGTGGATCTTCAATGTGTTAAGAAACATCCGCGCAAGCGCACCAACTCGGAGCTCATCTTGATTGCTGACACGTGGGCACAGCCTGGACGTGACGGTATCTATAGCGAAGGCACTTCTAGTGCCGTGGAAAGCGACGCATCCTCCACCTACAGTGAGGCTGAGCCCGTGGATGATGGAACTTCTACGCGCTCCTCTCTCCGATTGCTACAGTGCTCAGACGAGCAGTGTGAGGTGTTCACGCCTATGAATCGCAGTATTCGCACGCAGCATCGCTCGCGTAACAACGTCCAGCTCATGTGGGATGAGCCGCCCAAGACTGTGCTTATGGTGAAGAAGCCTAATGAACCGGAAACATCAGAGATGCTGATGCGACTAGTGCCATGGCTACAAAAAGAAAAGCACATAGAAGTTTTGCTTGAGCCTGCAGTGCACGAAGAGGTTGCATTGCCGAACACCACAACGTGGGGCGGAAAACCAGGGGAATGGGAAGAGTGTCAAGCGAAAATTGACTTTGTCGTTTGTCTGGGAGGTGACGGCACTGTGCTTTGGGTTTCATCGCTTTTCAGCAAGAGTGTTCCGCCCGTCTTTTCGCTGGCTATGGGATCACTAGGATTCTTAACTCCATTTCAATCCGACAACGCTATGGAACAACTCACCTCAGTCATCAATGGTGGTTTCTGCATGTCGTTGCGCTCGCGTCTCGTATGCACGCTTTATCGTGGTGGCAAGGAACGTGAAATTACTGGAAATTTGCATGCCCTGAATGAAATCGTGATTGACCGCGGCCCATCGGGTGCACTAGTAGAACTCAACTGCTACTGCGATGGTTTGGAGATCACCAAAATTGCAGCAGATGGCATCATTATTGCTACACCGACAGGCTCTACAGCCTATTCACTTTCAGCCGGCGGTTCAATGGCTCACCCTTCGGTGCCTTCCATGCTTTTCACTCCGATATGCCCACATACATTAAGTTTTCGACCGCTGATTTTTCATGATAGCGCCACGCTCAAGATTGAGTTTCCGACCAACAGCCGTTCTTCAGCGTGCTATGTGTCTTTCGATGGCAAGAATCGCGTGCGTATGGATCGTGGCGATAGTGTCGTCGTCCGCGTATCGTCTTACCCGCTGCCTTCAATTTGCCGGGTAAACGAGAACCAGGATTGGTTTGAATCTATGATCACTAATCTTAACTGGAACCAGCGACGCGCCCAGAAACCCTGGCAGCCACCCGTAACAAGCAAGATCTAGGGAGCACTATCACTTGTTGTGTGATAGACTAACGATTGGTATCTCAGCGCGCATGCAGTATGGGATTGGTGATACTGTACTTGGACCACCGACCTTGCACGTGCTTTAGTTTCTGTGTTCAAATGCGTGTGTGAAATATTTAATACCACTACGATTTTGTACGGTCAGTACTTCTTCTACTTAATCTATGGTTGGAATTATTTGCCTTGTAACAGTTGAGTCGTTGCTATGTGACCTTAAGTCAGTTTCAAGTCGGTATGCGCAGCGCTCACCTTTGTGGCAGCACTTGAGGGCGAAAATCCAAGCTCAATTTGGCTTTTCATCAGTGCCGTTTTTTCACTCTCAGCCAGTGAAAGTTGAGCAAGTAGCTGGTGCAACTCAGCGGTACACTCCTGTCTGCTCTGCAGCAATTTGGCCTCTCTGGAGTTTGTCTGATCTACAAGCTGTTTGTATTTTTCGTGAATTTCCAAACACTTGCGCTTGTAAGCGTCGCGTTTCTGCATTGACACGAAATCGTAAATTAATCTCAAGGAATGAAATCCGGAAACCAGACCCACATTTTGCGCTTTACTAAGCTCTTTCAATGCCTTCGATAACGTGGCACGAGTTTCTCGTTTCATAGCTGCATGTTGAACTTGGAAGTCTTTTTCGAGCTTTGAACATTTTCTCTGAATTTTTTTCACAACGATAACATGAGACCAAAGAATCGTTCAAAAAAGATTGGCACACCTTACACTTAAATCTCGAGCAGTAACTGCGTGGTTTTCTTTCTCTTTATCAAGTTTCTCCACCAGCACAGCGTAGTCCTGTTCCATGAATTTGAGCTGTTGCCGTCACGTAAGCGAAAACGTATCACCATTAACACTTCAGTGGGAAACGATAATTGACGTACCTTTCCTTGAGCGTCTTCTCTTTCCAGCTGCACGTCTTCCTGAAGTTGAATAACATCCCTAAGGCGAAAACCATGAGAAGCCAGATTAATGGTGATGAGTTTTCAGCTGCCAACCTATGCTTCGCTTGAAGGGTGCGATAGTCGTTTTCAATTTCCTTAAGCTGCGTGCGCAACATAACACATTCGGACTTCAGCCGAGAAACCTGATTTACGCGAAAAAGCCTTGAAATAAGATGATCATGCTTCTTTAACAGCAATTGCGTGAAGATTGGATACTGCTTACCAACTCATGTGACGACGTTTGCTTAGCTGTCATTACTTCCTTTTCAGCTTCAAGTGCTTGTACCCTATTCCGCATTATTTCGTTTTCCGTTTGAAATTTATGAGTGGCCTCTTCAATTTCATGCTGACATAGACGAAGAGCTTCCTCTTTCGCAGCAACCTAGTGCATCGAGCAGTTAGTATAAGGGCACTTTTCATTCAATATCGCCGGGCATAGCTGTAGGATACCTTTTGATCTGCCTCTGCAATCAGACATCGGTACTTCTCCAAATCATCTTCACGCGCTTTTAAATAAACCGAATGTTCTGTACCACTACTGCAGTTTTCGTGAGCAGCTACATTGGAATTTTTTTGCGCCGCTGCTTCTGCTGCTTGAAGCTTGAGCATCAATTCACTGATGCGATCCTATTCCGACGTATCCATGCGCATTAATAAAAATAACGGTAGCTAACAAATGAAACAAACCTTAAGGCTGGCTTGATCTCGTTCCCATGTGGCTCGCTCGTCTCGGAATCTATTAGACAACGAAGCCTGCGTCACCGATTTCGCTTTGATCATTCTGTGCAGAGGTCTACCCACCTCATTGAAAGCGAATTATGGCTGCTAAGAATTAGTGACTCTTTTTGCTTTAACTGCTCCCGCAGCCCCTCATTTTCCGAGGCTAACTGAAGAAGCTTATTTTGCGCGTGATCCCATTTCGAGCGAATGCTTTCACACTCAGACTTTACTTTAGCGAGCTGACGGCCACAAGCCTTTATATCTAGATCAAGTGTTGCACTACGAGCCGTCTCGTCGGCTAGTCGCTGTTCATGAGAGCTGTTTTGATTCTCATATTGCTCGGATACGCGTTGTAATTCTTCTCGGATATCCTGTAGCAATGTAATTGTGACTTCAAAATGTCGGATAAAGCGCACTACCGCATTATGCTTTAACTTACTCGAATTTCGTCCCGATAGGCCTTAATCTCAACCTGCGCTACCTCCCGCAAGTGCTCAAGACGTCGAATTGTTGCCGAATGTTGCGTATTGTCCGCTGACTCTTGGGTAAGTTGCAACTTGCGTTTAAGATCATTCAGTGTCACTTTGTATGTTTCATCAATGCACTTCATCTCATTGGTCTGTTACAACACGTTCGTCAACTGTTGAGTCTAAATCTTCCAGGCGCTGGTGTACTCACCTGATCAATTGAGTACTGTTCATATTCAGTTTTTAATTTCTCATACTCACGACGTATATCAAAACTCATCTGTCGATATTGTTCCACTTCATCTTGTAAGCTCGCAATGCGCTGCTGGTACGGCCCTTCCAGCTCTTGTTGAATTTTGATGCGCAGCTGCTCGAGATCTCGCGGTGGCGCGAACTTCTTTTGCAACGACTCAAACTCACGTGCCTTTGCTTCAAGCTGCTTCTTCCACTTTGCTATCAGCTCCTCATGCTTTCTGTCTGACTCAATCTGTCCTTCCTTGCACTTTAGTTTCAAAAAATTTCAAATAGTTTGTAGTTGGACATACCTTTTGCTCCGTCTCGTGCATGAGCACGAGCTGCATCTTGTCACAGCGCTCCTGTAGACGCTTCGTGTCACCTTTAAGCTGTCCAAGTTACATTAGTCCTGGTCTAATAGAATAGTAAGAGACATATGCACGTCTTCACCTTGACGCTGAGCTGTTTGGCGTCGTCGCGCTCGTGCTGCAGTGTCTGGCTAAGCGCGACCGTCTTTTGTAGATCCGTGTTGAGCTGCACAATCTGTCGTAAGAGCGCATCGTACCTTGTTCCAGCATTTTCAGCGTCAGCGTAGCCTCCAACCGGTGCGGACGGCGCTGCCATTGAAGAGTGAAGGTCACTTCAACTTCTGCGTCCTTTCATGAAAACGGTGTTTGTTACTTAACTATCAGTTCAATTAGAAATGGCTACATTTTTTTTTTTTTTGCATTGACCTTTGCGCACCAGTCAATACAGTGTTGAAATTCAAAGCCATGGCGAAGCGCAAACTGAGCACTTCATCTGTCGGCAAAAAGACTTCCAAGTCTTCTAAATACGTGAAGGAAGCGGCCAAGCAGGAGCATCGTAGCACCGAGAGCAGCAACAAGGCTCAGCTTTTTGACTCGGAAGAAGAGCAAGACGAGAACGACAGCGAGAATGAGGAACCCGCTATGGATGAAGGTTTTTCAGATGCGAATAAAAAATGGCTGAAGGTCAAAAAGAAAGCAAATAGCGACGACGAATTCAATGAGGATGAGAATGAAGACAAAGGTGAAGACGATGAAGAAGAAGATGAAGATGAAGAGGAGGAATTGGACATTGAGCGAAAGGCACGTCTATTGGACGAGGAGGAAGCTTTGCAGGCACAGGAAGCTGAGGAGGAAATGCGTCTCAATATTACAAACAATGAGTCGTACCATTTGCCGACGGAGGAAGAGTTGGCGGAGGTAGGTGAGGGCGAAGATGCCATGTCGGATCCCGCCGAAGTTTACCAGCGCATTAAGGATGTAGTAGAGGTGCTTTCACAATTCAGTGCTCGTCGTGAGCCTGGTCGCTCCCGCGTAGACTACATGGAAACGCTTGCTAAGGATTTGGCTGGATACTTTGGCTACAACCGTGAGCTGATGGACATGTTCCTGCAGATGTTTTCACCTGCAGAGTGTCTAGAATTTGTAGAGGCTAACGAACAGCCACGTCCGCTGGTTATTCGTACAAATACGTTAAAGACACGTCGTCGTGATCTCGCACAAGCACTTATTCAACGTGGTGTGAATCTCGATCCTTTGGCCAAGTGGTCGAAGGTAGGTTTGAAGATTTACGACTCGCCCGTGCCTATTGGTGCTACCCCTGAGTACTTGGCGGGTCACTACATGCTGCAGTCTGCGTCTTCAATATGTGCTGTGATGGCTCTTGCCCCGCAGATGAATGAGCGTGTGTTGGATTTGGCTTGCGCTCCTGGCGGAAAGACGACGTACATTGCCCAGCTCATGAAGAACACAGGCATCATTATTGCTAATGATTTGAAGAAACAGCGGTTGAAGGCCACGGTTGCCAACCTTCACCGTCTGGGCGTAAAGAACACATCGGTGGCGTGCTACGATGGTCGCAAGGTGCCCTCCATTTTCAAGGGCTTTGACCGTGTGCTCCTGGATGCTCCGTGCACAGGTATGGGAGTTATTGCGCGTGATCCATCCATTAAGATGCAAAAGGGCGTGAAGGACGTACAGCGTCTTGCTCATTTGCAGAAGGAGCTGCTCCTAGCTGCTATTGATGCCGTTGATGCCAAGTCCAAGACGGGCGGGTACATCCTTTACTCGACGTGTTCCGTCATGGTTGATGAAAATGAGTCGGTAGTTGATTACGCTCTTCGTAAGCGCTGCGTAAAACTTGTGGAAACTGGACTGGACCACGGCAAGCCGGGCTTCACACGTTACCAGCATCAGCGCTTTCACCCATCATTGCAACTTACCCGCCGATTCTACCCGCACGTGCACAACATGGATGGTTTCTACGTTGCCAAGCTAAAGAAATATGCGAACACGATGCCTTCAGAGGAGAAAAATGCCAAAAAGACGGCCAGCGAACGAGAAGAGGGGGAGGAAGAACATTTGACGAAAAAGGAGCGTGTGAAGCTCGAGAAAGAACGCAAGCAAGCTGCCGAGAATGTTGAGGCCGAGGTTGTCCAGGAAGATCAGAGTGATGCTGACGAGGAAGAAGAGAAGACGCGGCCGACTAAAAAACAGAAACACAGCGACAAGCACCAAGTCAACAAAGACAAGAAGCATGATGGCAAACCGAAAGGCAAAAAGCACAGTGGCAAGGGCAAGAAGAAGAAGCCAGGCCGACCACAGAAGAATTAGGTGGTGCTAGAAAGACCCCGCTTTTGGATTGCTAAAAGGGGATAATAGATACTTTTCTTCCTTAGCTATGGCCTTCATTGCAGGTTCATCTTTGTCTGTCGCTCTTGATACAAAAGGGTGGCTTTGTCCACCTCAAAAAGCTTGATATGGTTCCATACACGACAGAAGACATTGCCGCAGCTCGTAAATGCCGTGCGATCGGCACATGCTGAACATGCTACTTGGAGAGCCATCGTAGCCTTTTCATGTCGAGCAAACGCCGTGTGAATCGCTAGTAGGCTTCGCTGTGGATTGTCAATGCAATCTTGGCATAACGTATCATTACCGACTGATCCACAGAGTCGACAATGTTTGCTCAGGTAAAATGAATCGATGGATCGAAAAGCGCCACGAGATCGACGCGTTGGCGTAACAGTCTCGAACACTTGCTGATGAGCTTTCACGGACGTCCGAGGCAGAGTTGCGTACCACGATCGAATGTTGGCTCCAGTCAATAGAAGAAGTCGCTCAATGCTTGGAATGATCTACATTTTGAACGTCGTTAGTAGAGCCAACGAACAAGCTCAAAACGTTGGCCATACCTGTTTATCGATATAATAGTGATAGTTGATACTATATCGCTTTCGATAATCAAAATATTCATCGGGCGACACGACCAAATCCATCAGCCGTGCACCGGGAGGTCCATTGATTACAACATAAGGTACTCGCTCGGCGTACCGTGGTTCGGCTCGAGGATCTTTTTTCATGGCTTTTACACTGACAAGTGCTGCAGGAGGAACGCTAGAGAAAGAGAAAGAACCATATAAGAATGTAAAGTAACGCTATGAGTTGTCGCAATCATTCCGCACCTTCCACTTGCATACGTCCCTAACCGAACTTCTTTTGCAAATATAAAGTCTTTCAATGGTACGCGGTTCTCTAAAATTTCTAACCAATAGGTCTCCAGTCCTTGTTTCACTTTGGATAAGTCACAACTGGCAAAAAGCGTTTCTAACGCCGTTTGCATCGCATGTTGGACTACTCCACAGGAATCTCGTCGAACGATCTCGATTCCTTTCGACTCAATCACACCATTTGATTGACTTGGTGAGTCAAACTTGTTGCCAACGTAGCGCTTTTTGGAAACGAGGATACAGCCCATGTAGACTTTTTCCAGTTTCAGTGTTACAGGTCTACAAGACGTCGAAAAATTGAGTACAAAGTGCTGGCAGGCATCCAATTCAAACGCATACGCACGTACCTCGGATTCGACACAGTGACTGCATCCGCGATCTCTTGGCCAATCCGAAAAGCATCCGCTTTTGACCTTCCCGACAATAGAACAAACACACTATCTGTATCACCATACACAACCTTGGCCTTCCACTCGTGCCGCTCCTCTATCAATCTGATAGCAGCTTCAAGCGTGCATCGTCCAGTCTGACCGCACAAGAACATTTACGTCGAATGGAAAAGCAAGCACATGATGATATGCAAACATACCTGAACAATGGCATCGGCCAGTTGTGCGCAAGGCATGCGTCCCGAAAATCCCGCCGCCGTGTACCCGTAGGTCACATTAGAGATCAATTTCAGTGCTAGCTGACGCGCATTCAGCACTTTTTCTAGTCGATCGTCATGCGACGCTTTTGCCGCTTTCATTGCTTTCTTCACCATGATCCGAGTGGACAAGATTTCGTCCAAGATCAGCGGAAGAACGCCATGACGGTAGCGCTTGGGACAAAACAACGTTCCATTCGGTGCAATTATGAGATCGTCTCGGCAGTGCAAAAGTCCTGTGGCCTCGGGGATAAAGTCGACAACACCAAGCGATGTCTCCAGTTCGGGATTCAGTCCATCTTTTAGACGTCCTAATACCGTTGAATAACACAGATTATATGCGATAACGAGCGACGGGTAGAGCGACTGGAATGTCGTTCGTTAGAGCAGATATAACGAGAAGTAAAGTTGCAGTCAAGTCTGTACCTGAAAGTCGAGAACCACGACCGGATCGGCATAAAAACTCGAATGAGGTTCCATAACTAATGGAATACACTCCATGGGAGCTTGAGCAGCAACTTGGTTTCGACTGGGTGACACCAAGAGAAAATTCTTTCGCTTCGTTACTCGCAACATGACAGCTTCGACCCGGTACTGCGAACCTCGCGACAAGACTGAGTAAAAGTCAATCCCAAAGAGTCGAGCCATCTCACTACATATCGAGCAGAACAAAACACAAGGCTGGTGAAGGATTCTAAACAGCCACAGCAAAAGAAAACAAAGTCATACCTCGTTCTTGTGATCAGCTGCAGTTTCGAAAGGAGTTGGAGATTGAGGGTCGCTCGTTTGAGAAAGTATCTCAAAACTTTCCACCGCATCTCGCCACCTCTGCAAAACCAGGATGTCAATTGCTCTGCGGAATAGACTGGAAATGTCCGCTTTAACACGGCCCACACGACATCTTCAAGAGCATAGCGCGACAATTTAAGCTGACAACCCAGTCATATCAACGAAAAAAAAATCATTCATCAGCAGATTGATTACATGACCATATAGTGTTGTACCATTCCGTACCTCTGAGCGAGTCATTCGCCATAGATTTAAAATGTATCTGCCATGAATCCATAGCCCCGCTGCCTTATTCACACCCCACGTTGTCCCGATCGAGGCTTCTGTTTGGCTGTCACTCTCTTGATCTGGAAGACTCGTAGCGTTGCGAGGATCAATTGGTACGGATGGAAGGCGGGACAGCGACTGGATGAGGTTAAGCTACAATAAGATAGTGGCATCAGCCTTGATCATGAGGAACAGATTATACCATACTCACATCCATCTGCGAGGCTCGATCAATAAGGTACCCAATTGAAGCCTTTTGCACTTCAAATCCGGCTAAAAAGTCGGGATCCCATCGCCTTACTACCTCCTCAAACAAATGAAAGAGCTCCTGCTCGTCTGACGCAAACATTACCGATATGTCCCCACTACCAATGCATAAACCCACGCCTCCGAGCGTAGATGGCTCCATGTCCTCCGACGAAAGCATTAAGACACCCCGCTCGTGTGCTTTTAAAGTCCTAGGTCCTTCTTGAGCCTCAATTGCATAACATATTGCCGTGACAGGATCGTGGAGAGGATTTGGCAACATGTTTGCGCGCGATGTCGCAAACACTTCGACGGATAATATTGTAACATTCGATAGAATTGTCGGGGAACTGAGTTTTTCCGAGGGTGAGGCTGTGAGTATCACTGGTGATCGAGCACACGTCCGTCGAGCCTATGCAGATAGATACCCTTAAAATCTCCCCCGTGTTGCAAAAGCGTATTAGTTTACCTTGGAAAAAATGCGTCGATTTGTAGCAACCCAGTCTTTGACAACCGTAGCGTCTGGCGGCAATCGTGCTGGCGTTCGCCACCGTCGTTGCTAGCACAAACGTGACTGTAAGTTGCTTTTTTTGCTCAGTATGACTGACGGACGTGAGAAACTCGTACCTTTTCCTCTTCTTCATAGCGGTTAGACGAGGTTTTGAACTGGGAAAGCTTCCACCAGGAGGTATTTCTTGAGCTGGCACGAGGTTCCAGTAGCTGGCGCGTCGCAGTGGTATCAAACGTGGGTAGATTACTTGTATTCTGTGGTGTGAAAGCATACTTTTTCCCACCAAAGACCATGGTTTTCTTTGGAATATCAGCAGCATTGCTGTAAAAGGCAGGTTGATACTACAATACCACCATGTGAAAAGAGTAAAATCGACCATGCATGTTGTATCAAACCTGGATTGGAGTCACTCCAACACTGAGAGACGATGAAAGAAGTTGCGCATAGGAGGGAGGTTCGGGACTGAAAAGCCACATGCGGTTGGTGTGTGCTGTTTTGCTTGCTGCTGGCGATGGAATTGGGGCTTTTGCACCCGTATGAAGTGGCTCTGGGTGTGGCGTTAGTGACAGCTGCAAGCGATCAGCTGGATCTAATTCTTCTTCTCTCTGCGGAGTGCATTGTATGGGCTTTTGCGGGCGTGGTGGAAGCAAATCTTCAATATCACCGACTAAAGGCAAATCCTCTGGACTCACACCAACTTTAACAGCCCTAGCAGCAATCTTTGATCCGTCCACATGATTGATTCAGAGCGCAGACTATTGACAGGAATACAACAAAGTCTGTCCTACCTTCTGCGAGCGCTGCTCGGGAGTCTGAAGGACAACACGAGGACTACCAAGTTCAGTCAATGGACTTGCGAGGGAGCGCGATTCACGCTCCGCAATGTCCCACCACTCGTCATTTTCAGGGAACCCAAGCGTTTGACTTGAGCTCTGTTCTTCAACAAGACGTTGCGAAGCCAAAATATTATTGATTTCGTCATGTTGCTCGCCGCACTTGTTGTCATTCTCATCTCCTTCTTCGCTACTTGCGTCAGAGGTTATGTACTCATCACTCTCGTCGTCGTCTTGACTTTCACGCGCGTTCTCTGTATACTCTGGACTGTTTTCTGCTTGCATTGCTAGGAGAATATTCACAATAGCTTCGTCTTCTTCGGCTGGCTGGATCAACTCATGACTTCGTAATGAGTGCTGATTCGATAACAAATTAACTTGACAACCTACCTCGACATCTCGCTTGTCATTGCCATCTTGCTCTGCTTGACTATATGAATACTCACTCCCCGCGGCAATCGAATTTCCACATGATACCACATCCACATGCTGAGTATAACTAGCAGAATCTGTGGGTTTTTGCTGTTCTTCTATTTGTTTCTCTACTTTTTCCATCACTGCAGCAACCGATTGCTCCATTTTCTTCTTGAAAAATGACTGGGAAAGTAGCGATGAGGCCGATTGCGCCGGTGACATGCTTATTGATGCATTGGATGTATCGACATTGCGCGGCAGACTTAGTGACATCATGGGCGTTCCTCTTTCGCCACGTCTAAGACGTCGTAATCTCTCTTCCTATCACTCACAATCGATATTCTGTAAGCTTAACTCCTCCCACGTACTGTTTTACCGTACGTACCTCCCAAATCGCTGCTAATGACGGTACATTGCGTAGTTCACCGTCTTTTTTGGCTGCTTTCTGCTGCGATTCAAACTGTCTAGGGTTTAAAATGCATGCTGCGGCAACATCAGCTTCCAGTGCACAGCTTGAGTGGCGATCAAACCACTGCTTTGACACGCGAGGAACCGGCACATATCGTCCAGTACAAGGCGGTGCCTTGTGATCCAACCCATTGATTCGATCCGCTGGAACATTTGATAGAAGTATAACGCGATCGTGTCCCGAATCTTGCAGAAGGTGATGTTGAGTGACTGGAAGAGGAAAGCGAAACTAGGATTATTGACTGACGTTAACTATGTAACTCCAACTTACTAACAAAGCGTCAAACGCCACGATGTAACTCACCTTGACGTTGTTGAATGCCACGCAATTCATTCCTTCGATATTATAATCTGCAAAGACCTGACGCAAGGAGCCATTGATGAGTACAACATGGTGTCAAGCTGGTGGAACGTTACGGAACAATTACTTGAAGTAAGAACGGAACATGTGCTTCATAAGGCTGAAAATGTTGTCCACCAATGCATCCGCTTTCAAGCAATTGTACGACTGTCTTCACTGAGCGTGGATCGTACAAAAAAATTTGTACGAACAGTTTAGAGTTCGGATGGTATCCGTAAAAAGGGGTACCTTGCACGATCAGCATCTACTCCGAATGAAGTGAGTACGAAGTATGCAGGTGCATTTTTTACGTAAAAGTTTATTGCACCCACTCACCTTGGCAATCACTTTACTAGAATAATACGTGGAATTGTCATTTCCATTCTTTTCTTGTCTTTGCTGCTGTTTCAAGCCATTGGCAGCTTCAATATCTTTCGCCAATTGAGGCAAAAGAGATCTTAAGCGCTCCGGGTCTTCAAAAGCAGGATTGGTTTCTGCTCGGAAGTAAAAATAAGGAAAAATCTATGCAACATAATAAAATTGACAAATAATTGCGTTAAAATTCGACAATTATTGCAGAAAATGTGATAAAAACACACCCCATGAACGTGCACAAGGGTTTTTTGACCGGCGGGCGTAGCACCAAAAATTCGCACAACGGGAACCGTACGAGCACGTAAATAACAAGGAGAGACAGGGAGCTTTTCAATGGCATCAGCAGGAAGCGGTTTACTCATGTAGTAGTCCACGACGACCATCTCAACTCGTAGCGCTTCTGCTTCATTGTCGTCCATTATTCTGCTTTTTAACGTGATGTTGGCACAAAAAAAAAGTGTCAACAGTAGAGTCTAAGTACAATGATGCCCCATAGTGTTTTGGCTTATGGAATAGAAGTAACTTGGTGTACTTGTTTGTATTGCTTCCAATGTTGGAATTTGGACATGATGGTGACAAAATTGCAGTGGCGTACTTTACACGAAATTCATGTTAGGAAATTTCAGGTTAAATTTCCTTTTTCATAGGCACACCTCAGTATACTGGTACTGACACACCAGTATACTACATTACGTATACACGCCCACCGACAACACTAACTGGTTGTCAGCAGGCTCTCAAGTAAATGAACGTATAGTTTCCTAAGGTTATGAGCCGGGCTCAAGTCTCGTCGTGGAACTGTAATCTCGGAATGACCGCGGTGATTTGTGAAAAGTCCCTATTGAGAGGGTTAAAACTCTGGAGTGTGTCGAAGTAAGTTTTCGGACTCACGTGCGATTTTCTCGTTTGGTTTTTCGCGTGTTGGTATTTCGTAATTGATTTATTTCACGTGGTATTACGTTGGTTTTACGAATGGAGGAAGTTAAGATGAATATTGTGACCCCAAGAAGAAATCTCCAGCAAAAGATGCAGAACAAGCCCTGATATTGGGGGGAAATGACGAGACGAAGCGCTACAAGTTTTGCTGCTGAAGGACAGGGTGGTCGTAACCACCAGACATGTGAGCTGCATTGAAACGCTGCGAAGACGCGAATCGCAAGGTTGTGCAAGCCCTTGCAGAAGAAAAAGACGACGAGATAGAGAAACCGGCAAACGAACGTGCAGCGCGCGCCGAAGGAGCGCATGAAACTGCAAAAGAGAAGAACAATAAAACAAGACACACATATAAAGAAAAGGGAGGAAATCTGGACGACTTCAAGCCAAGAAAGTCTAGACGAAAGACGACGAAGACTTATAAGGCGACGGCCCTTAAACAAGCCAAGTTTAAGAGGAAGGCGAACAAGCTAGTAGTCACGGGAGATGGTGATACGCCAAGGACCTATAGAAGCGGTTGAGTTAACTGTTTACACGAATGCAGACTATGCTAACGATAAAGAGGATCGAAGAAGCATCAGCGGCTACGTAACAATGAGGGATGGAGCTGTGATCGGCTATGGATCACGTAAACAAGGAACCAATGCACTAAGCACCATGAAAGCTGAATACTATGCGATGAATGAAGGTGTAAGGGACTTGCAGTGGGTACACAAGTTATGCAAGGAGCTAAAGGTCAAGACACAAACACCGAAGATATATTGCGACAACATGGCAGCCATATACCTTACGAAGAAGTCTGGTAAACATCATCACGTCAAGCACATTGAGAACAAGTACCATTACGTGAGGACATTGATGCAAGAAGAAAGGCTTAAGACGAAACATGTGTCAACAAACAATCAAGTAGCAGACATAATAACCAAGCCACTAGAGAGTGTAAAGTTCACGCGTTTCTGAACGATGTTGGGCGTCGTGCCACGCAGGGCGAAGGCGGTTTCAAGACAATCTACGTGAAGCAATGTGGTGAAGCGATCGGAAAATATTGGGACTGAAGTGGACCACACATGGCCGTTGATTGGTGACGATAGAACACCCATCAACATATGACGGTTGATGGGTGGGAAAAGGTTGATCACGATTAAGAAGAAAAGGTGGTGGCCAACGGATATTCACGACGTGGAGAAATCAGCCAAGTATGGTCGTTAAGCCCAGTCCCAGGCACTGGCGGAATGATGGAGATCACGATCACGATCGGTACTACAGTCACTAAGTGGAGTTCCCGTGGATGAAATAAGAAAGAGTGACTGTTGACATGACGTATCAAGGGCAGGTGACCAGCCGATCTCTGAATGGTATAGTGGTTGAAGCTGACTATGATACGAAGTTACGGCCTGATCGGCTTGTCATGCCCGAGCAATGAAGATCAGATGAGGAATGAAGATCGGCATGTGGAGTGACGGGTTGTGTGAGTGATGTGAACTTTTGGTTGGTCCGAAGATGACGTGGCAAGGCCTGATCAGGCCTGATCAGGCCTGATCAGCCGAGATCGGTGTTATATGGTTGTCCTGACGGGGTATAAAGATCGGAAGCGTGGTTTGGAAGATGAATTGAGTTGTGATGATGATGACCCAGAGCGTTCCCGAGGTGATCAAGGGCTGATCAGCCTGATCACCACCTGATCACTTGGTCGATCACTATGGCGATCGTGATCAGGGCTGATCAGCCTCTGATCAGCGTTGATATGCAAGGGCAAGTAAGTTCTCGGTTTGGTCGGACTATATACGAAGTGAACAAGTGCTGAAGAGCAGGTCTCAAGTGTTTTCAAGGTCGTTTGTTGAAGATCAGGATGGGTCGAAGATCTTTTGAAGAGTCGGGTCGTGATCAGGGCAGAAGCGGTACAGATCAGCTTGAAGGTGCAGCCAGGATGGGCAAGAGGGTGTTACGCAACCGTGCGACGAAGTAAATAGGTTCGAAGTAAAGGTCAGGCATGAGTTGATGTATGGTACACAGGTATAGGACATTGCATATATAATAACAGGTTTAGATTTTCCCCCTAAAGCAAAGAGTCGCTCCGCCACGTGTGCGGTCATTGGGAGCACAGGGTTGATTAGTCCCCTCTTGCTCATCTATTTCCCGGTTAAGACGCGCTTAGACGCATTTTGGCTTACCGGAAGACCCCCGACGGGTTTGTTTTAGGTGATCGAACCTCACCCTCAACGCGCACGTGTTTGGAACACGTTAATACTATTGGTAAAGGTTTTGTGGAGATAACGTTTGTGGATTACTGTGGAAGATCGTGGATTGATCGCATTTTCTTGGTTTCGTTATATCTCTCTCTCATTGGCTGGCCTGATCAGACGAACTTTCCTGATCAGTGCCTAGATACTGAATAAGTGTCGACCCCAACCCGTTCTCCGGTGAAGATTTCCACCCGAGGACACCCCCCGTCTCGAGAAGGTCAAACCCTCCGACCTGATCAAGATCATCCTTTTCGTCACCGAGTCCACCTAAGTGAGTGTAATCAGCCCCGATCGACGGGTACACAAGGTGAGATGAAGTTAAACATAGATCCTGACGAGCATGAAGACCGGCCAGATGACCGGGAGGATCAGATCAGTCACCACAGTGGTGATTCATCTGATTCCGATGCTGATCAGGATCGACGGAGTACCCCCTCCGATAGTTGGTCGTCCGGGCCAGTGGGTATCCGGATTCCACCCACGACTTCGGTCATGGATTTGGAAATCGGCTCCACCACAATGGTGCGCGTGCCCGGATCACTTGGTGACTCAGGATATCACCGTGATTCCTTTGATGATGAAAAAGATGTGAAAATCAAAGTGGAGGAAACTTTTTCGGGTGTATTGGAGGAAGGCGTATCGCCTCCGATGCTGTCCATTTCTAAAGGAAGCGATGATCGACCTGGTTTGGTGGAGTGCCAGGTCGAGATTAAAGATGAAATAACTCCCCACATGGCCCCGATCGGGGCCGATCTGGGTTATAGTAAAGTTGACTATAACCCAGGAAAGGATCGAGGTGTTAACCTTGATCCTATGCATAAGAAGAAAATGGAAAAAGACAGAAAAAACATGGGGGCGGATCATTGTGATCCACCTAAAAAATATGTGAAACCTAAACCGAAGATCTTCGAGGAAGACGAAGAGAAGATCGAACCAGCCGAGAAGACCACTGTCCAAGATGTGGAACGACTGTTCTATCTTCGAGAGTTTCACAAGTTCCTGGTTACCAACCCAGTGATGAAGATCATTAAGCCTAAGATCATCGGGAAGCTGGAAGGTCGAGCGACCCGGCCGGTGATCACAGGCAGTCAACTTGATCTGATCAGGAACCTCTTGGCGCAGATCGACGAGGTTGGCTTCACTACTGGTGCCTTCGACGCGAATATGCTATTCGATCTGGATCAAGAGACGATCAGAGAATCTATGACCACCCTGTATGATCATCTTGCCTCGTTACTAGGGGCGAACCCAGTGGTTCAGTCGCCGATCGCGGATCCTTCGCACCGATCACAGTTGGTTGAGTATCCTATGGATATTGAGTCGATCTATCAATCGTCATCACAATCTGGAGCGGCATCCACCGACTCCTCGGTTGGGATCACACGTATGACGTTGGGCCCGAAAGGGATCCAGCAGATCGACCCCAAGATCGAGTCGCAGAACAGGAAGAGAAAGCCGGAACCTGGTAGAGTCGGATCGGACGATAGTTTCGAAGATGCTCAGGAAGTGCCACAGGCCAATCCGACCTCCAACACTGGTCATACCAACATGCCGGAGGTCCCAGAGCAATTAAAAGCCATGTTCGCGACAATGATGAACCGATTTGCGGGTGAACAATATGGATTGCCTCAGTACACACCTGGACAAGGACAACCATGGCGATCGGCACCGAATATGAATCAGTCCGCTGAGAAACCGGTCAAGAGACCCGTGGACGTGGAGATGGAATCAGTCCGATCAGCCGGAATTGTTCGTTCGATATGCCAGGCCGATCACCAAGACCGATTTCACCGATCACCCCCACGGAGTGATGTGGACATGGAGTCAGAGGGCGAGATCAGTCAACATTTCGATCCAGATGATCTGGACATTGAGATGCCTCGTAGAGCGAATATGGCCTCCGCGCAGGCATTTGACAGTGAATCAGGAACGATCACCCGAGTACGAATGTCTGCGATCTCGGAATTGAAAGATTTCACTGGCAAAGATATGGATGACGATCAGGCCAGAGGTTGGTTAAGCCGGACTAAGTCAGCTTTTCTGAGGGACAAGACACCGGAAGCTGAAAGATGCCTGATCTTCGCTGATCTAATGAAAGGTCCGGCCAAGAACTGGCTTAAACAGCTAAGTCGAGAAGTGCGTCTGAAGTGGCCTCGTTTGTGTGAAGAGTTTGAAGAACAATATTGCAATTCGGGGGTGTCTGTCGCTAGACAGTACTACCACATGAAGAAAAGATCCGACGAGACGCCGATCGAGTACTTACATCGGTTGAATGTTGCTGGTCTACGCGCGAAAATGCCGATCAAGGACCCACGACACCCGGACATAGCCCGTGAACATGTCGAGCACTTCATTGGGACTCTGGATAATCGCGATCTAGCTGATCAGCTAACCCTGCTCCGTATAAAGGACTCAGAACAACTGGAACTGACTCTAAGGACGTTGCAGCGGGCCAAGAGTCGACAGCCCAAGGTCGAGGTAGGATCGAACCGGTACCGGTCCAAGCCACACCCTGATCAGGGCAAGATACCGGCAGCCCGACCAGCCAGAGCGATTCGAATGATCGCGAAGGAGTCAGACAGTTCAAGTTCTGAAGAAGAAAGTGGCCAGTCGAGTCTGAGTTCGGACGAGGAACAGTACCGTCATGTATTTACGACGGAACCAATGTATCGCCCGAAATCATCGACTAATGGTATGGACGGACGGAAACCTGGTGGTATTCAACCTGATCAGGACCGATCTCGTAAGAAATGTGTGCATTGTGGGTCGACCAAACATGGAGATCGTGATTGTTGGAAAAGAATTACGTGTGGAAAATGTGATCGTAAAGGTCACCCTTCTGATCACTGTTTTTTCGTGTGCAAGACCTGTGGGAAGCTTCATGACGCCGGCGCCTGCCCTATCGAAGAATTCTTTAATCTGATGCGCAAGTGGTATGTGCCGACTAAACATGCTGGTATGCTCCCACCAGATGTTGAGAAGATGTTAAACTAGATCGCTCGCCAGGTTGGAATCTGGTTCGAGCCGAGCGATCTATGTTCTGCATTTATGCATATGTCGGTAGCGGAGATAAGTTTGAGGAAAAGAAGATAACCGACAATACATGTTCTAATTCAAATTGCATCGATCGGTGTCCGATCTACAGTCTCAGAGTGGATGAATATTCCCGATCGGACGTGATCATGGAGTTGGATCTACTGCCCGGTGAATCCCGAGGATACTGGAAGTATCACTCTCCCGACAAGTGGTTTAAACAAGCTAAAGCTAATGGAAAGATCAACAATGAAAAAGCCACTATTTTATTTGACTCTGGGGCGGAAGTCTCGATCATCGACTCCGCCTTTGCTCGTAAGGTGGGATGTCGTATAGACAGTACCCAGAGGCAAGAATGTGTTGGGATCGGCGAGAGTTCATATATGACGGAAGGACGATCACGTGTTAAGATCACCCTGGCAGGATCCCTGGTCTACTATTTTAATGCTTGGGTTGGCCGGCTAGCCGGTCAAGACGCGATATTGGGGATGGATTTTATGGTACCAGCCGGTATACGACTTGACCTGTCTCATGGAACCCTGACTCTGCCGGATGAAGTGCAGATTCAGTTATCTGGCCGACGACCTTTATATGGTACTCATGTACGGATGTTAAAAATGGGTCAGTACGAGAACGTTGGAGTGTCCCGATCGGTCGATGTCATGATTCGGTCGAGTGATCGGCAACAGAAATTGTGGCTGACCCGTGGCGAACGTTGGGTACCAACGTTCGTTAAAGGTATCGGCCGATCAAGCTATATCAGGGTCACAAATATATCCAATCAGCCGCTGATCATCCACGAAGACATGATCTTAGGGATGTGGTTACCTGAAGGGAAAGTACCCCGACAGATCGGATATGTTTCAGTGGGATCACGAAGATACATTGAATGGCAGAATCTGGCTTATCAAGCCACCACGGACATGATCAGTGACGAAGATTTAGTGGATGAAGATACCTCACCTATGGTCGAGAAGCCGGAGTATTCTACGCCGACCAAGCTGCTGATCAGGAGGCCATCGATCGAAGCGACAGGGGAAGGCCGGGTCAAAGAAGGTCCACAGATATTGAGTATAATTAGGCCCGGCTCACCGAAAACAACGGACCCAGCTAGCGGAAAGGACAGTGAAGAGTCCAAGCACGATCATGAGGAAGAAAAGGAGGATGAACCAGCTGAATTCATTACAGAGGAGGGTGAATCCGAAGTAAACCATCGGTCGAGTGACGTACAAGGGGCGATTCAAGATGAAGCCGATCAGAAAAAGGTAGATCAGGTGGACGAGCAAGTGTGTATACACGAAGGTGGCGATCAGTATATTGAAGGTATCGAGAAGCAGATGGCCGTGTTACCGGAAGTATCGCCAAATATGCCAGAAGTCACCATGGAAGATTTACAAGTCGGTGATCCCGAAGTGAACACGCCCGAGCAGATCGATCAGCTAAAGAAGATCATCTGGAAGAGGCGTCACTTACTGATGGGGAAAGGTAACGCCCTACCCCCAGCCGCATTCGGAGCTGTCTGTGATATAGACGTGGGAAATGCAAGACCGATTGCTCAGCGTTGTTGTAAAGTTGCACCTCAATACCGGGAAAAGTTATCCGATTTGATCAAGGTTTGCTGAGTACAAAGATCATCCGACCATCAACATCGCAGTGGGCATCACCGATTGTGATTGTGATTAAGAAGAATGGGGTTGATATTCGATTGTGTATCGACTACAGAATGGTGAATCGCCTCACGAAGTTGATGGTCTACCCGATGCCCCTGATCAATGATTTATTAGAAGATCTGGATAAAGTTTTATTGTTTTGTTCGTTGGATATGGCTAGTGGTTTCTGGGTGGTTTCGATGACTGATCGCGCTCGCGAGATCTCGGCTTTCGTTACACCTTTTGGACTTTTTGAGTGGAATCGGATGCCGTTTGGATTAAAGAACGCCCCACAGATCTACCAGAGGCTGATCGACAATGCTCTCTATGGGTATTCCAGATCAGTGCTGATCGGGAAGCCACTGATCTACATGATGTGTTTACGGAAGGTGAGCCAGACCAAGATCAGAGCCGATCGGTATTGGGAAGACGATCATACATAGATGACATCTTGGTCACGGCCACATCCTGGGATATGCTGCGCGATAAGGTTGAACGACTCCTAGACACCTGCGAGCGCTGGAATTTGTCGATCAGTGTGGTCAAGAGTTTCTGGGGTCAACCCAAGGTCGCTTACCTTGGCCATAACGTGTCGATCCAAGGATTGGAAGCAAACCCGAAAGATCTGGCCGCTCTCAGCAACTTACCTTTTCCCCGATCACTGAAGGCCATGCAATCCTTCCTCGGATCTCTGAATTATTATAGCAGATTTATCGAGGACTTCTCGATTTATGCCGCTATACTATATGAACTGAAGGAAGTTGATTATCATGGGCTACGAGAACGTGATCAGGTAGGAGGATCGCCAATTGAGATTGATCACGAAGTTGAAGCTACTGAAACGGATTTCAAGACGGGATCACCGATTGATCGAACTATGCCAGGGTCAGAAGACCACATGAATCGAGCTATGGTAGCCTTCAGTATGTTAAAGGCGAAGATGATCTCGACGCCGATACTGAAACACTTCGATCCGGAGAAGATTCCCGTGGTGATCTTATATGCCAGTAAATGGGCAATATCGGCCGCACTAGTCCAGGATCACGACGGAGTCTATTGCCCGGTGACGTTCACAAGCCGAACATTAAAACCGAACGAAGTTAACTATGTCATTGTGGATAAGGAAGTGCTAGCATTATTACGTGTGTTGGATGTTTGCTATTCTATGCTGGTAACTAGATCAATTAAGGTATTATCCAGGCGATCTAGTTTGGCGTGGTTACTATCCGCGAGTGGTTTAGATGGAAGACTGGGGCGATGGGCAGCGGTGTTATCTCAGTGGACTTTGGAGATCATTAAGTGCGCCAAGGGCGAAGAAGAAATTCTTGGGACGCTGGCAGCCAGCATCACGCCCCGATCAGAAGTCGATGAAGCCCTGATCGAGGTCGCTCCTCGGAAGCAACCACGTGAATCGATCACTATACCCCCACCGATCGTCGGCTCGGAGGCAGATCTGATCGTTGTAAGTTTCGACGGATCAGCGAGTGTGAAGAAAGGTGTAGGGGCGTATAGCGCGTTGTTATGGAAACTGCCAGAGTGGACTGTTATATCGGCCGGTTCAGATTATACTCCAGGTATCACGGTCAATGAGGCCGAATATCGTGGTCTGCTGCTAGGTTTGGATCTCTTGCAAGAGCAAAAGATCGGAAGAGTAATTATATGCGGAGATTCAAACCTGGTGATTCGGCAGATCACTGGAGAGATCCACTGTAAAGCGCCGCGTTTGAAACTACTGAACGATCGCGTTATGAAAGCTTTACGTGGATGGCCACGACATGATCTTTTGCATGTGAAACGTGATTGGAATCGGAGTGCAGATCACTTAGCAACTATGGCTATGCGTGATCAGGCCGGATCGATAATCACTGATCAAGCGCTGTTGGAAGAACTGGTGGAGATCAATAGGCTGTCGGAGCTGATCCGTGTGGAAAATGAAAAGGAAGCAGCCCAGATCTTAATTACGACGAGATCACGAACCAGATCACCACCCAACAGATCACCCTCTCGCGAAAGCCTGACAGAGGAAATAGTACAAGAGATGCGGATCGAAAGAATTCTCAAGGCTCAAGATGAGGAAAAATGGATCGTTGATTTGAAGGCGTTTCTAAAGGGTGATCTGGAGAAGCTGAGCCAGAGTGAGGCAAAAGATTGTGCCAAGATCGCGTCTAACTACGAGATCGACGAGAATGATCTATTGTTTTACTATGTACAAGCTGATCAGGCCGATGCGGATTTGGACCGATCGGCCAGACTCGTGATCCCGGAGACTTTACAAGCTGATATCTTACACCATTATCATGTCAGTTTGGAGGTTGGCCACCAGGGCGTAGGACGAACGTACCACAGGATCCGCAAACATTTCCATTGGAGAGGATTATATCGAAGTATACAAAAGTTTGTTGGAACATGTACGGATTGCGAAACTGGAAAAGGTATGCCAAATATCCGGGGAAGATCACCTGGAAATATCCAGGCGACCTACCCTTTCCAAGTGATCGCGATGGATCACATACCGTCCCTCCCAAAATCGTTCAAAGGCAATACCGAGTTGCTGATCTGGACTGATCTGTTCACGGGATTGGTGATCGCGAAGGCGGGATCTACACGAACAGCTCAACAAGTCGCTTGCAGTTACGAAGAATGTGTTTTTCGACGGTTTGGAGCCAGTGAAGTGATCAGGCATGATCGTGAACCAGGTTTTATGGCCGAAGTGTTCCGATCTCTTAATCAGATGCTTGGCCAGAAACAGAGCGCGACCATGGCGTACCGTCCACAGGCGAATGGTAAAGCCGAACGGATGGTACAAACGTTGACCAGGGCTATCAAGATGTATGTCGCAGACTCCGCTCAACAAGATTGGGATGAATATGCGGAGAGACTGGTGTTTGCGTTAAATTCCTCTTTTGATCGGATCAGGGGAGATACTCCATTCTATCTGGCATATGGTTGGGACCCCCGATCTACCATCGAGTCGGTGATCCCTGTTGGTTGCACACGAGGTCGAGATCGCGAAGCTCGTCGATGGCGTATGGGACTCCAACGTCACTACCAACACGCGCGGGAACAAGTCAACGAACGATTACGACGGGCTATCCAAGAAAGAGCTGATCGGAACAATGATCAGGCCGATTCGCATAATATCGAGCCAGGATCAAGAGTTTGGCTTTACTTGGATCGCGTGAAAGAAGGATATGCCAAGAAATTAGCACATTTATGGCATGGACCGTTCCGTGTAGCCGAACTAATCGGTGATCATGACGCTCGACTGATTACCGCGGGTACTGATTATGGAAATTTCCCGATT